>JAWQRP010002565.1:0-15236 GCA_033557875.1 Quadriops clusia | reverse complement strand
GAACACATTCACTGGTTCTTCTAGAATGGTAAAGCACAAATGTACTGAGCAGGTGATCTTTTTTTTTAGAAAAAAGCCATCTGCAAACACCGTCCTAAGTGTAGGACGTTAGGCATATATGGGTTAAAAAGTGAAAATTTCTTAATAATTTATAGGCAATATAAAATTTTACATACTGGATCAATGTTTCATGAAATTTTATAGCTTAAGAACATTACTTGCAATTTTGTAAAATTAAATTAACGATGTACGACCTAGAAAAATAAGAAAATTACAGAGAAAATGAAATCCTTTTTATTAGAGTTTTTCGCTTTTATATTGTCTATAAATTGTTTAGAAATTTTAACTTTTTAACTAGCTTATTTTTGTAATCATTTGTCCTACTTTTCATTTTTAATTATAGGTAAATGTGTTATAATAGTATAGTCTTAGAGGCCTGACTTTGCCCATATAGGGCAAAACCGGTAGTCTTGAAAGCAAGAAAATAAAGTCGAGGAAGTTCAGAAAAGTGTATTCACTTTATTATATCCTTTATTATATCACCTCGAAGGACAATATAAAGAAAAATACAGTATCATGGTTCCAAAACTTAGGCTCAAACATTATAAAATGAAATGACTGTGATTTAAGTTAATTATAAATATTATAAAAGATTGTGTAGTGACTCGATCTAATCATTTAGTAGAAATTCTTTACAATTGATCATTTAGTGTTCGTTAGGACGCAAAACATGTTTATTGTTGTTTACTTTCTCAATTTCCAAGTTTTCCAATATTGTCATCTTAAAAGTTTTAGCAGAACGACGTATAAGGCGAGTTTTATTTTCGTTAATGTTATGTCCGTGTGTGAACAGGTGTTTATTATATACCAAAGGCAGAAGATATTCTATTATTTATGTGTGTGTATATAGGTACTCTTTAATTCTAGCTCCAATGATCTTCTAGTCTACAAACACTCCAGTCTATAAACTTAAATTATTTCTGTTTGTGAATTTTGTCCTTTGCTTTGTTTAGATGTTGAGTCAGAATGGTTTTACTGGAGAATGTTAGATTTAAACACAGTTATATAACAAGACCTAAATATTGATAGAATAAAAAATGCCATTACCTACATTAAACTCGATTATAACAGTAAAATTTATGTATATTTGCAGTGGCTCAAAATTAGGCTAAATTATTCTTGTATTGCCTTCCATTTCTGCAATTAGGATGCAATCTACTGCATCTGGTTTTAAGATATGTTACTCTTTTACCGTATCCATATAATGATATATTGGAATGTTGGTCGTGTCTCCCAGGGAAAATAAACAAAGTGTAAAACGCGTCCACAATTTAATATTTCAGATAAACTGCGCTCTTAGGAAATTTACTTTTGGTATTTCACAAATTTTATTTATTGTCCCTGAAACGATTTTTTTCATTCACAATGCGTCCTGTAAAGCTCGCGGCGTGCAGGGCTCCTCCTTCAAAGAAAGCTTTTGTTTACATATGAAATTGAAAATTTGCTTGCTTATAGCTCCTTATGTATTTTATCTTTACTCGTAAGTTCGATGTACACTTTTTCTGTTCTTTTTCTGCTACGTTAGTTTTCAATCTCGGCTCAGTCCGTAATACGTTAAAGGAAGAAATATAGCTCTCTCAGGAAATGTAGCGAATTGAAAATACGCACGCCGAGCTTATGATTTGAATTGAAACATATCCTTGCATATGTTGAGCGGTTATTTTTCTTATGCGGAGTAAACCTTTGCTGGCGAAGCAGATATACAACCTCTGTTTTATACATATTGCTAACCGAGAATCAAATTTGTGCTGTGGGCTATATTTCATGCCCTTTGTCTTGACTATTTCACAAGAAAATTCAAAGCGTCAAATTAATATTTCTAATAAATTATAAAATTATTATTCTAAGTTAAAGTATTAAAAAATCTGAGAACCCTTCTTTTACTTTTAATTCAATTACAAAAAACACTTTAATATAATATGTAGTTACTGAAAAACTGTTTTAATAAAGAGTTTCCTCAATTAACAAAGTTATAAAAGTACAGTAAATGTTTTTTAATGCATGCTCCATAAAGGCACCTAATAGTATGTACGTCTAAAGAACTAGATTTTTCTTAATTTTAACCACCAATATCCAGAGCAATTTCTCCCTAAAGTTTTGTCTTCGCTACGTGAGCTCATATTCGGAATCCACTTTGGCGTATGCTCAGCACTTCGGTGGATAGCTAGTTTCATTTTGAAAGCCACTATTACCCCTTGCTCGAGCAGGTAGTAAGGCGTCAATTGCATGAAAATATAATAACAATTCCATTGTGTTCGGAACCGATAAAGAAAGACTTCGCCCCTTTAATAAACTCAGCCTTCTCGTTCTATCTGCATAACAATGCACAAATTTCGCAACCTTTTGCCACCTTACCAAATTATTCAGAAGGAGATAAATATCTTGAGTTTAATTGTATTTAGGTTTGCATATTTCTGGAATATCTTTGCTTCGGTATTTTATGTCGGTGTATACAAATTAAGGTGGAATTTAATACCTATCTATATTGAATATTTAATATTTGCATTCCTGAGAAAAGACAGGCAGAGAATAAAGACCATTTCAACGCGAAATATATAATTAAGAAGTATCACTTGTAATAATACCTGTATTTGATTCACATTCCAGAAAAACTGTATTGGAAATTTAAACGTAAATAAGACCAAACAATCCCCTGGGAGATGTAAACAGACTTTAAATCCAGTATGGAGTTAGCCATAGTCGTGAAACTGTCAAATATATATAAAATATGGGCAAGAGAGGACTTCAACAGACCCAGTGTGATTTCTTGTATAAATTTATAGCCTTATCCTGTATACAATAAAGAATAATGTGTGCTACACTGTCATTTTTGCAATATTTATGTTAAAGTTAGAGTCCTGTATTTAAATTTTATGTCCACCGCATAAAATTTGCGGCAAATTAAATTTAATAACATTCGCCACTTATGTGCATAATGCTGAACTTGGAGTAAGCGACGTAAGCTTCTTTCTGCGGCAAGTTTGATCAAAACACAAATTTAATAATAAATTCACTGTGTGGCCCAATTTTACTCTTGGTAATTGTGAAACTTTACCAATAACCGTTTGCTGTATTATCTTTCAGGGTACCATAATAAACACGTTGCACGCATATACTAAACTTAAATGCGTGAAGTTGGAATAGTTTTAGTATCACTCTCTGTTGTTGGATAAATAGCGAATATTTGTGATTAGAAACTGATAATCAAAGTCAATCACTTTAACTCCATTGAAAATATTATTTAATTTCAATAAACTTGTAAGGCCCTCAGCAGAAATAGGGAAAGATGGAGCGTTTTAGCAAGTGAACAAATAAATATTTACTTATAGGTAAAATTTAGCCCTTATTAAACTCCCCGCTCTATGATTGATACGTTCAGTGCGGAAACCGAGCTTTATAAAGTTTACGTCTTTATATTCGTCGGAGGAAATATAAAGGCGCTTTACAAGAATATATTTTACGTACTTTTATATAAGTTAGAAGAAGTTAAGATGGCATCTTCATTTGCAACTTAATGTTGTCTGGCAAATAACTCATCGAGGTTGGGTGGGCTGCATAGCCAATAAATCTCAAAAGTCATTCAGATTAAATTGGCACAATCTCAAATGTAATCTCTCTTTTCTTAACTTCGGATAGAACTATTCTTGGCCCGGGTAGAAGGGCAGATCCGTAACCTATCTAGATCTGTTTTTCATTGGAAAATCTATCCAGCTACAAATTAATTCCGAAAGTAAAATATTATAAAGTTCATTCAATTTGATATTTCCGCTTGACGGGCGCAATTTTTATGGGCGTCCGGAGCTGTTTTATTTACCATAAATAACGCCAGAATTAGATTTCTCGATAAGAATTGCGACTCATTTTCTCAAAGAGAAAAATATTGACTTTAAAGTTGTATGTGACTTAAATTATTGTCGGTGACTTAATTGTTGATATAAAAATATACATTTTTACTTGGACGTAATTTCGCAACATGGGTACCTGAGTAAGTAGCTTTGTGATTTTGTAACTTATTTAGGAAGTTAAAACTCGACCTTGCATTGCCTCTGGCGAATATTCAACAGGGAAAACTTGCGGCAAAACTTCCTAAATATATCAATCATGGTTTCAGGGGAAAACTTGGCCGAATTCGAAAGGTAACTTTTCATATGCGTTATCACTACATAATCACGTGGTGAAAATTAGTGTTTGCAATGATTTCATTGTCTAATGTTTAAAATATTATTGCAAATACGAATAATGAAATTTAAAGTACTGAAAATCTTCAAGGCATACCTTATACGCAGCAATTATCTTTAAGCACTTCTGATATTACATTCCGGCGATTTTATTAAAACCTCAGTTGTTATGAACATTTTCAATTATAGCTTTACATATTACAAAGGAGGCATTTATAAAGATTTAAATTCTAAATGAGTATGTTTTCCGGAGAATTATGAGTTGAGATGCCAGCTCGGAGCTGGTGCATATAAGGCGATTTTTCCATTAAATGCAAGCATGTTTGCTAACTGAGCCGAGAAGAATTCAAAACATTTTTAATTTATAATTCAAAGGAATTTTTTGATAAATGGCTTTATAAGCGGATCATTTAAAAATGAATACATATTTGCTCGGGACGAGAACGTGAGGAGCATGAAAGTGGTTTTGAAAAATAAGTTTATAGTCATAAAATTTAAGTGTTGCGTGTATATAAGAAATTTACTTTAGAAATTACGTACTGTCTTTGAAAGGAGTTATACATATTAGTAATTGACATAGATGCAAAGTTTACAATACTTGCGTAAGTCCCCAAATAATGATTATGCAGATCGGTGCATTATTCAAACCTACTAAATTTATTCGACCTCATTGTGCAACATATGAATTAATTCTGCCAGAGCTAAATTTAATACATGTCCTATTATTAAAGCTAGCAAAATTAAAAACGTCAAAACAAATATTGTTGTATATATTAATTTTAGCGTTTAATGGCAACAGGACTGAATAATTTCCATTTAATTTGAATACAGAATACAATGTACCTCACTAATTAAAATATGGTGCATGCCGTATATGTCACCGTGTAATAGGCATGTACGTATCAGTGTAATCAATTTTTCTGAAGTCCTATATGTAAATTGTGTACGTAAAAGATTCTCATTTTATAATTCGACTGGACATTCACACTAAATTACAACTTTGCAAGAGTTTACACCGCCTCCTGCGCAGAACTTAAGCGAAGGATGGGGTTGTTTATGACTTCTATTTGGATTTTATGACGTACCTATGTATGTTACCGCGTCCAACTTAGTTAAAATACAACTGCAAAAGCATGATGGCAATTTTACGTCTTGTAGCACAAGTCCTGTATGGAACGACACATAAAAATTTTATTAGACTCCTTGTTTATTCATGTAGGTTCTGTGTATACATTTTAATTTCAACATTTCTGCAGGAAGGTACAGTCGCATAAATGTTTGAAGGGAAAAGGGCACATAAAAAAGGAACGCATGCCTTTTAATACTTAAATAATAGGGAGTCGGCAGTTTTGATGGTCATAATTGTTAAAATGGTTTATATAGGTAGTTGTTTTGATTTATGTATTATAGATGAGTTTGAAATCAACAAAAACTGCGCATATAAAGGAAGCAAGTAGTTTTCTTATAATGTTGAACCATAAAACAAAAAAAAGCGGAGCAGAGTTTGAAATATTGGGTATCGCATAAATCAGATAAAAGTAGACAAATTTGCAGTTTTATTTTCGAATTGGGGACAAAGCTTCAATTTTTGGCTGTATATAAGACAAAATATTGGCGTCTAGATGGGTTCCCGAGGAAAAGGGAAGCGAACGAGAACGGCGACACTAAAACGTATAATACAATCAACTTTCTCAATATCAGACGAAAGTTATTTTAAAACCTAACCAAAGCTATATTCAATCCGTAAAATAAGTGAAAATAAACCGCCATTGTGAGGCAACATATTTTCAGATAAAAGACCGACGAGGAAATATATTTGTTGTTGTCTATGACGCAGGGATTGCCTGCAATAGTTTCTGCACGTGTCTGTGTAGAATGAGATAAATCTTTCGGTAGTGATGCTCTCAGAAACCGCAAATTTTGAGAAATCGAATTTTGGAATCCTCGTTTCCTCCTGGTATTAATTCGCGCTTCCGGGCCCTTCATTAAAGTATTTAATTTAATGGTCAGCAATAAATGAGAATTAAATTACAAACACAGAATATAGCATTTGCGTCGGACTAGAGGCGACCCCGAAATAAAATTTTGAAGTGGCCACACACAACCGTAACTAGTTAAAACAATTACAAACAATTGTAAATTGCGCAAAGTTGTCAGTTGGTATACATTTAAAGCGCCAGCCAACGAGGCCCTGACCAACTTCACACAGTTAAATTCCCCAGCAGTGCTGTCCACTACTACCCTCCTGGGAAGAAACAACAAAACAAACAGCCATAAGTTATCGTATGCGATTCTTTCTGGGCACAAAACTGTCCTTTGCAATTCCGGTTTGTAGTTTCTTTGTGTGGAAACCTCTGACTGCCGACAAAACACGAGCTTTCCGTACTTTTGATCATATCCAATTTGTTTTACCTTGCGCCGTTCTCTTGTTTGCTTGCTGCTGTAACAAGCTCTAAATTTTTGTCGGGCGGGAGATTGTACGTTTCTAGGAATTCGGAGGCTGCTTTAGGATTTATGAAATAGGGCGAACATTTCCATTGTGACGTAGGAGTTCGTTTTCTCACCCGAAACGAAATGTCGACTTTAATCTACTTTTCCACTAGATATTTTTTTACTCTATAAGTATGAATAACTGTTGGATACTTACTTTCATTTTAATGTTAATTATGAAGTTCATGTACCTACATACTGTAAAGACCTATTGTTATTTAATACACGTACCTATAGGTACACATCAATTAGGTTGAATTCAAAGCAAGGTAGAAATTGGGTTTGAGATAAATATTGGTCATATTATTTTATTGCACTACCACTGATCTCCGTCAATGGCTAGAACAATGAATATAAGGAGAAAATAATATACGAAACCCGTGTAAATTCCCATAGGGGAATCTTTAATGATCTCTAGTTTAAATTCAGGGAATTATTTTTCAATAATCATTTTTTTCTGAAAGGTGGAGATTGTCTGTACAATATCGACTTCACCAAGCAAATTAATTTTATTTAAACACTTATTCACATCAACATGATGTTTGTTGATTTTTAGAATAATTTAAACAAAATAATATTTATCTTACATACAGTAGTAGGTATCCCATGCAACATCATTGGTCAATTATACCTGTGGTTAAGGAAAAATAACTTAAATAAGTTAAATTTAACTAATTTGCAACTTAATTTTTAACTTTATATGCAAAATGTGTTTCAAGTAAAGATTATAAGTTTTATCATATATGATTGTCTCTCTCTGTGGTGTATTTGATGTATTTCCTCATTTACTAAAGCAAATGTGTAAATTTCTAGAGGCCTGATGATGTCCGAAGGACGAAACCAGTAGCCTACTGATAAGTAATAAATAAATGGTCAGGAACTGTGCCTTTTATTCTAATAAAAATTATTAAGATACATTGAGGGTATATGTAGTACAAGTTAGTGCAGTATCATACATAATCAGAACAGCGACATCGATGAACGCGGAGAGGAATAGAAATATTCTTCCAGGTTAAATTCTAGGTTACCATTAATTAATAAGTGGTCACTAAGTCACAAAGTATCTGCAATGGACATTACCAGTTATTGTATTTACATTAAATGAATTCACGTATAGGCAACCAACTAATTGGAAATTTGATTTTATAAAAATGTACTGCCTACTGCTAAAGATGCCACAAATGCACGGTACAAATGTGTTGGCGAAAGCTAGGTATACTGTTTAGAAGACTGAAAGTAAAAATTAGAACGATTTTACAATTTGTTTCATTATGATTTGATACACTTATTATTTGAGGTTATGTTTATCCTCCTATAAAGGCAATTCAACCAATAGGTCGAAAGCGAAGGTATTTTAGACTTCGTGGTCAACTCGTTAGGTCTCGCCATATTTATATAATTGTAACATGAGCATTCATGTCCACCATTTTGTACTTGGGCAGTTTCATGCTTAATGTTTAATTAATATATATATATATATATATATATATATATATATATAAGATTTCCTATTTTACTTCGGTCTCAATTATATGCTGTATATGCAGGTATGTGTTTATTTCAGGTTTAATTTACCAAAGAAAAACAGTCACCTCAATGTTCCGACCTATCTATCGGAAGTTGAGAACATTCTGGATGTGGTTCCTGTTGAGGAGAGAGATGTCAAGAGGGCATTAGTAACAAATTTAATTACCAACTACATTACGAGGAAGGACACGACAAGGAGTCCCTTGGATGATTATGTGCAGGAAACCAAGAGTTTCTTGAGAACCAATGAGCATATATTGGTAGCCAAAGCGGATAAGGGCAATATTACGGTCCTTATTGAAAAGAATGAATATAAGCGTAAGGTTTTGGAATTGCTGGCGGATGGAGATACTTACCTTGAATTGCGGTTTGACCCGACGAGTGGCATTGAGAGGGAAAATAACCGAATAGTGAGAGATTTGAAGCTGGGTGGACACATAGATGAGATGACGGCAAGACGGCTCACGACTTTTAAGGGCATTGCACCAAAATTTTATGGACTAATTAAAGTCCATAAAGACGGAAACCCCCTGCGACCTATCGTCTCCACAGTGGGGGCACCCCATTACCAACTGTCAAGTTATGTGGCTGGTATCCTGTCTGAGGCTTTTGGGGAGCGTAATGTGTTTCGAGTCAGGGACTCGTTCGAATATGCTAGATTGGTGAATGACAGAGTGTTGCCGGACGGTTATGTGTTGGTGTCGTTTGATGCTGTGTCTTTGTTCACCAACATCCCCCTGGACCTAGTGATGGAGGTGTTGGATGAGGACTGGGACCTGATCGGTGGAGTGACATCCATTGATAGGGACGCCTTCTTGGACATCGTGAAGTTCTTATTTGATTCAACATATTTTGTATACGATGGGACCTACTATAGACAAATACACGGCACGCCGATGGGGGGCTGCATTTCATCAATTATAGCGGATATAATCATCAATTATATCCTTAGGAGAACACTAGAACGGTTGGACTTTAGAGTCGCATTGTTGCATCAGTTTGTGGACGATATAATATGTGCGGTGCCATATGACAGGGTTGAGGACATGTTGAATGTGTTGAATGCATTCTACGGGACGATCAAGTTTACGGTGGAAGCTGAGCGGGATGGTCGCGTTCCGTTTCTGGATACTAACACAACTAGGGATGACATAAACAGAGTTAGGTTGGATTGGTACATAAAACCTACCGGTTCTGGGCGTTATATAAATTATGCCTCTTACCACCCACTTAAGCAAAAGATCAACCTTGTAATGGCTTTAAAGAAAAGGATCCTTGGAATTGTACATGTGGATTATAGGGCTGGTAGCCTTGCCAGACTAAAGAGATTGCTTATGAATAATGGATACCCGGAAAGGATGCTCGCCCAATTGTTGCGTGATGAAGTTTTGGCTGAGGAGGAGGTTGTACCACCACAGGGACAGGACCTTGGTGTTGAGCCCCAGGTTGTGTATAGAAGGTTACAGTATGTAGAACAACTGACGCCTAAATTGAGTGGGCTGCTGAGAGAGTATAATGTCAGAATTGCGGGGTATGGCGCTGATACCCTAAACCGAATTTTCTTTGCAAGACTTAAGGATGGAGACAATTTGATGGACCAAAGTAGTGTTGTCTACAGACTTACCTGCCAATGTAATAAAACGTACATTGGAATGACGTCACAGAAGTTAAAACTCAGACTCACGCAGCACAGGAGTGATGCGGTGATCAAGCCTCAGGCTTGTGCATTGGCTCGACATGTATTTGATACTGGACATCGAGTAAATTATGGTGGAGTGGAGATTTTGGTCAGGGAGCGGCACCTCGACAGGCGCTTATTTTTGGAGACCTTCTATATGCAGATGGAGATTGCTCCCTTAAATTATAAGCGGGACCTAGACAGCATCAGCCGGATTTATAGCTATTTGGTGGATAGATGTAGGAGAAGGCAACAGTCGATATTGGAATTGTTATGAGTGTATAGTGCATAAAGCCCTTTTTTTCATTTCTGCTCTATGCTGTGTGGTGGGTTGCGTGCTTGGCCGCCTGACTGCTGCATTCACAGCGCTAGTGATCGTGGTTTGGGCGCTGCCTTCACGCGGTGTACTGCGCATAACCTGGTTGAACTGACAGTTGACATTGGCTGGCTCATGTGTGCAATACTTAACCAATTAATTGTAATTATTATACACCAAACTGTAAATTACACCTGTTATAGATTAACAACGCCATGTAAGTATGGCCTTTATGCCTTCTTGCCTAGTGTGCTTCATAATTGTACGTTTTCAGCATTCCCTCTGATGAAGGTGACAACCAATCGCCGAAATATTAGGGCAATGAAATAAAAAGTTGTTTTATTTAGTACATGGTCTAATACCTGAAATAAACACATACCTGCATATATATATATATATACATATATAGCGTTCCACCATTCAAATGGGCCATCACTAACACAAGGAAACGATGAACGAGTATACGTATCGTATATAGCTTTCGATTTGCGTGTTGGTACTTGTAAGTGTTGGTGTAGTGTATGAGTTGGTAGAAATGTATGTATAGGTAGATGTGTGTGTTGGTAGTAGTGCATATGTTGATAGTAATGTATATGTTGGTATGTGTGTGTGTTGGTAAGAGTGTGTGTGTGTGGTGGCGCAAGTCTATCCGCGTCTCGCGCGATATGCGCGTATCTCCGTCTCCGTCCAGCCGGCGATGCGAGCGGGCCGTGCGTCTGAACTCGTTTCGTCAGGGGGCGGAGCGTCGCCTTCGGGTCGGTGAGCGAGCTCAGTTCAGTTTCGAGAGTGACAAGCGAAGTTTCAGGTGCACCAACGTCGAGCGATGTGAAATGTGCATTGCAGCAGAGAGAGAGCCCTTGAAAAAAGAGTGAAGTTCCGGACGCGAGTGTTTTGTTTATCGTCCGCGGCCGCCTGGATCTGATGGCTAGTGCGTTCCGACAGTGTTTTGTTCCGCAGTAAAATGTACATGTGCGATTTTGGGTGCGGTCTGGAAATTGCGAATCGCCGCCTCCTAAATCCGACGAGTGGTGCTGTGCGGGCCCGCAAGCATGAGTGCTTGGTTCGATAGTGCCCTTTGGAATAGTGTTGTTGTTTGGTTGTTATTTTTGATCGTGTAGACAACAGCGGCCCAAATCTATCTAAATGTGGTGTTCAAAACACGATGGTCAGAGAGACTAGACATCTGTGGATTGGTAATCTTCCCGAGAATACTAGAGAAGAAAGAATTCGAGAACATTTTA
The DNA here is from genome assembly GCA_033557875.1 of Quadriops clusia. Taxonomy (NCBI): domain Eukaryota; kingdom Metazoa; phylum Arthropoda; class Insecta; order Coleoptera; family Hydrophilidae; genus Quadriops; species Quadriops clusia. The sequence goes on along the minus strand of JAWQRP010002565.1, from coordinate 3,746 downwards.
AACGGTATTCCTATCTATTTTCTTTGCTCTCTAACTATGTTACCTATTTCTTATTATTATTATTGTTATTATTATTATTATTGTTATTATTATTGGTATTATTATTATTGGTATTTTTTTATCCGTATTAAGGTTGGTACTATTGTAGGTAAAGATTAAATATCTTTAGAGCCCCATTTCATCGAATCAAAGCTAGGATATAGTACGCTTTGGTTTCGGTTTCACGCTTCTATCTTATCTGCGGTGTGGGTTAATCGAGTTAATGCGATTTCTTGTTGCTACGACGTATATTACTATTATTATTTTAATTTTTATTATTATTACTTCAATTATTATTATTTCAATTAGTATTATTTCAATTAGTATTATTTCAATTATTATTATTTCAATTATTATTATTTCAATTATTATCATTTCAATTATTATTATTTTAATTATTATATCAATTGTTATTATTACATTATGCACACATATCTGCCTCTACACACACCTGTCAGGTTTTACAAAAACACAGATACAAAGTTGTCGCCTTGTTTACGAATTATCCGCGAAGGCTATGTTCGCAAAAAGGTGCACAAAAAATTTGGGCACGAGTGTACGTACAGCGATGGGCATTGGTCGTGTGACACAGCAAGCGCCTAGTTTTTTCTGTCGTGAAAGTGGCATTAATTTAGTGCAACACGGCGATGTAGGAAGTCAAACACTGGCTAACCTATACCAACGAACCTGTGCACACACATTCGCACAAAACTCATTCAAACACACACACACACACACACACACATGCACATTTCAACATAACACTCATACATAGACGCACACTCATACACAGACACATATTTAACACACACACATATTTAACACACACATATTCAACACACACACATATTCATTTACAAACACACGCCAACTTGCCGTTTTCTGGCTGACTCCTGTTATTATTTTCCATCGAAGGCGTCTATTGTTCTTATTTACTGTAGCAGTTACCTGTAATTCATGCGACACCATTGCATTGTTACTTTAGACTGTATGCTTCTGTATTATTAATCAAATACGGGGTATTTATTATTAGTTCAGTTTTACTTATTATTCCTACTTATTCCCTGTTGTCCATTATTCCGTCTTATTCAATATTTCCTGTTCATTATTCTGTTTTTTCCATTATTTTGCCTCGCTTATTATTAGTTATATCTCATTTATTATTATTAGTTATATCTCATTTATTATTAGTTATATCTGATTTATTATTAGTTCTGTCTGATTTAATATCGATTCGCCATGCAAAATTATTTTTAATGATCCAAACCCGGCTTCCTCGATTCGACCAGCGAAACTAAAAACAAGTAGATCTAAGGCCGGGATTGCACGGCGATAGAAAACGATGATTGCAAAACGTTCGTCGCGAGTGCGTTCACCTTTTTTGTACAGCAGTACGGCATTTTTGCAACGCGGCAAGGCTTTATTCGCGTTGAGGATCGACTCGTTCCTTAGCTTTCTTACTAGAACGAACTATTTTGTTTTGCTAATGACCAATTTTGTTCAATAACTAGACGTATCTATATCTAGACCTATCTATAACTAGACGTATCTATATCTAGACCTATCTATAACTAGACCTATCTATAACTAAACCTATCTATAAATAGACCTAACTATAAGTAGACCTATCAATAATTAATTATTCCTACCAGTAACCAATTGAACGTTAATTGTTGTTAAACATCAAATGCTAAAGTTTAATGTATACGTTGTTAAATACTATTAATACACAAAGCATTTTTAGCAAGCGGTTTCAAAACATAGCGTAAAGATGTATGTATAGTCACATTTCGTCCCAGTGACGTCACGAGCACGGCCACTAGATCCACTCGTCCGCTTCTTACATAACCTGCGGCGTTGCCGGCGCTGCAACGGTCTCGCGGCGTTGCCGCCCGCTCGCTGAGTTCGACCCTTTGCTTATTTATTTTTCATTCAGCTTCTTTATCTATTGCTATTTTCTATTTATTTCTATTTTCTATTTATTCCTATTTTCTATCTATTCCTATTTTCTATCTATTCCTATTTTATATTTATTCCTATTTTTTATCTATACCTATTTTATATTTATTCCTTTTTTCTATCTATTCCTATTTTATATTTATTCCTATTTTCTATTTATTCCTATTTTATATTTATTCCTATTTTCTATTTATTCCTATTTTATGCAACTCTTAATTATTTACTCCTGACTATATCCTCACTAAACGATATTTAAATACCAAACCATTAGACCAAATGAATATTATGCCCATCACATGTTTATACACAAAAATTTATGCACAAACACAAACTGCGATGACATAATCCGGCAGATATTTGGCGTAAAGAGCCAACGTGGGTTTTTACAATTTATCGCCTAAAAACGTTTATTTATTCCGGACCTTGAAGCGCTACTGGTTATAAATACTATTTAGTTATAAATACTATCGTTATACTATTTACTTATAAATATCGTTTAGTCACATGTTTCGCTCTTTGGCAGCAAAGTCGCACTATTTTTTCCGCTTACACATTTTTCTTATAAATGACTTTAATAATTAAGACAACTATTCATCCGGTGACATTTGACAAGTAATAAAACATATTGCATGTGGTATGACGTATATAATATCACGTATATAATATTACGTATATAAGATATCGTATATAGTATGACATTTGTATGTAATATGACGTAACATAGTATGACGTTTGTATGTAATATGATGTAATATAGTATGACGTTTGCATGTAATATGACGTAACATAGTATGACGTTTGTATGTAATATGACGTAATATAGTATGACGTTTGTACGTAATATGATTTAATATAGTATGACGTTTACATGTAACATGTCGTATATGGTATGCCGTTTGTATACATCACGTCGTATTCTGTGTAATATGACGTGTTTTATGTAATACGACGTATTAAATATGTCAACGTCTACAATTCGTGAGCTCGGCCAACTAGATCCGCTTTAACCCTCAGCGTACGCTTAACCCCTGCGTGTCGACACTAAAGCGGGGAATCCCCTCGCTATTTACTACCCCGTAAAAGAGGGTCGAGTCCGACCCCTTTGCGTATTTAAATGACTGTTCGTTCACCTTGAACCGACCATGCCCCTGCCACATACACCCTTATTTTTTATCCATTATCTATTATTTTTAATCAGTTATATAAATATAGAGATATAATAAAAATTTATTATATCTTACATTACTTTATAAAAAAAAATTAATTAATTGCTAAAATTCCTCAAATTGCTTAGAACGCGATTTTTCACTTAGAGAGTTTAGAACGCGATTTTTCTCTTAGATAGCTTAGAACGCGAAAAATTCTCCTCAAACGAACGTTCGAAAGCGGCGAGCGCAGTCCGAAACCGCGCGCGCTTGTTTTTTCCGAAATATCTAGTCACCTGCGTCTCCTACGTAGCTCGCCCACAATCGCAGCATGCCTTGACTTGTGAAATCCACCGTTGCCGCGACAAATCGCGCAGGCCGTGCCTGCGGCCGCAAGAAAAGCCGAACGGAATACTCCACAGCCACTGGAGCATATTAACATTATTTTATCATCAACAAACATAATTACCGTTGCAACGTACGTACCTACATACATACATGCATACATACACACACACACACACACACACACACACACACACACACACACACACACACACACACACACACACACACACACACACACACACACACACACACACA
>JAWQRP010002564.1:0-15237 GCA_033557875.1 Quadriops clusia | reverse complement strand
CGTTGTGTCCGGGCGGTCGGGGGTTCGAATCCCGCCGCGCCATGGATGTTGTGATTGTCTGGTGAACGTGTAATATTGAGTATTCTCAAAAATAAAATTGATGACGGCCCAAAGGGAAAATATTCCAATAGTGGCCGAATTATGTGTTAATAAAAAAAAGGGGATAGTCGATGGATGGCCGTCGATAACGCATATACTTAGTTAAGAATCTTTGTGCACTCGATATTGTAATTTTGGGCAACCTTGTAGTGTTATTCCCTTATTCTGAGCGTGCGTAAAATCCGTGGGTTCCGGAGAGTTTCGATTGGAATGCTGAATGGTATCGCACCATTCTGGTGTGGGTAAGCGAGGTGCACAGTACTTTAGGCTTCGGCCGTTAGTCTTCATCCACCTTTTCGCCGCTTCCCAGCATATTAGAGCTACTTGGGTTCCCTGATCTTACTACGTGCAGACTATGTGGAGTTTTCCTGTTCTCGTTGCTTAGCGTTGGTATAAGTTGTGTCGTCGTTTCCTCCGCAGACTTTAAGCCCCTGTTGGTCCCGAAGGAACCGCCTTTCTGTTGGTCACAGAGGAAAGCGGCGTCGCACATTCAACGTGTAGTGATATGCGAGGGGATGACGACCCCTGATACGGTGTTGTTAATTGCTATGCCCAATCTCCTTCGACCGAAGATGCTGTGGCCAAAAACCTTTGTTGGGTCGTTAACTTGTAATTGTGTCTAGCAGGTCAGTAAACGGCCCCTTTTGTACTTTTCCCAAATGCTACATCTAATTTTGTTAGATCTAATTGTAAGTATTCAATATTTTATATGTTTAATATCACTCAATGTTGCATGTACTAGTTTGTATTAGTTATGGCCGCTAATCTAACTTACGATTGGACCGACTGCATTCATAAATGACTGGACCATTACGTGAAAGAGGGTCGGTACTTTAATGACATCCGTTTGGGTTTGCCGGTCTCTAAACTATTTCGTGCTTTCGACCATATTTACCTGTCAGATGTTCTAAATTCCTATCATACATATAAGGGTGTTGCTCAAATTTACATGTAAAGTCTCCGAAAATGTACACCAGCAACCGTTATTAGGATAATGCACGAAAGATACATTTGAATTCCACGCATATACAAGCATTTAAAGTTTAGAGGGTACAGCGACTTATTTTTGGACCAGATCTTGACGAAACGCACTCCAGCGATGACCCTCGCTTTCGCCCACAGCGTGTGCACTCGTTGGGCACCTGGACCCGAAGATGCCAACTTAAAGGAAAGTCGGGAGACTTGGAACCTAGAGAGAGGACGCGCTATTCGAAGTGAAGGCAACCATTGCGCAGAAAGACGTAATGGGTACTCCCCATGAGCCAGTGTCATTACAAGTTTGAGTGCAGCTTGTACTCAATCCAGGAGTGCAGTTTGTGAACATTCCAGAGTTTAGTTCGTACTCAATCCAAAAGCGCAACTTGAGCTCATTCCAGAGTGCAGCCTGTACTCTGCCCGATGGATATTCGTTCAGCTCTGTTAACCCGAGGGATGATTCCTTCCGTAACCGATTATTGCCGTTTCTGCGACCATTATTATGATTATCTTAATTATCTTTATTTCGGAATAATACATCCGAATCCCGTTATAGTCCTAATTCAGGCAATTATCATCCTGGGCATACATTTTCTAAGTCCTAAATACCTTAGGTACTCGATTACCGAATTTTAATAAGTATCGCCTCGTCCTTTGCCTTGGTAACCTCGTCAGTTTGATCTCCGGACACTGACGTTAATTACTTCGTCAATTAGTTTAAGTTATCGGTAAGATCTGCCATGAAGGGAACCAGTTATATTGCTCTGTGTGTTCTGGCCTTCTATGGGGTTCATCAATAGAGTCTGTTGAGTTTAACCAAAGTTTTTTTAATTAATCTTTAAAGTAAAGTGGCGCACGAGATCCGTGTGAAGAACATAACCCTCATTCCCACAGTGCTGCCCGTGGGCGTCCTCAATTGGGCAACTAATATAGTTACGATTCCCTGGCCACTAACCAGTTCGTTACATAATTTCTGGTGGCTCAAAAGGATTCATCACACCAGGGTTACATAAGTCGAGTACTTTATAGATGGACCCAGGCTACTCACGACTTGGGACGTCCCAGACTTTGACTCGTGCTCATATGCGTGCTCTTCGCCGGTTTCCACATTACTTTACTAGCTCCTCAGTCACTTCTTGTCCTTGGACTCAGATGGGTGCAGAGGTTACTGGACTTGCGAGTACCTCTTTGATGTACCGACATCGGATGGAGCCCCGCGAGCCGGGGGCTCCAGTAACACATGGATTGTCTCACGACTCCTGTTCCTGTCCAGATTACTTCGAAGTTGCAAAATTCTACCAAAACTCACGAGTCACACGTGTAAGTCTGGACCCACGTTGCTGTTGAATGCGACGTAAACCTTGCCGTCATAGTTCGTTTTTTACTCTCCCGCTGGACAAAATGTAACACCCACAGTATTCAAATTGTGATAACCCTTAAAGTCTTGTATTCATATGTGCTACTAGGTGTTGCCTTGCAAGATTCGATCCGGTCCTCTTTGTATAACTGGCTGATAGGGGTGATAGGGAGGTGAATAACTTTAGCTGAAAACATAGGCATAATAGAAGTCAAAAGTTAATTCAAAGTGGCGGTTAGCGCTTGCGGTTGAAAACATTGGTCCGATGTACGTAAATTCACATCTGCGACCTCTGAATGTGCCATGAAGCTCGCGGTCCCTATCGGTCACGGTCCCTGTAGGTTACGGACTTTGCGTGCCACGGCCCCTGGCAGTCAAAATTGGTCTTACCTTTTTCAACGGGTTCACACTTCCAGTTCTTGGACCAAGCCGAGAGACAGTTCCTGGCTGGTGCACAGATCGTGGTCGGCATGACACGTTCAGAGACCGCATGCGTGAATTGATCCTTAGGTACTGCTCGATCAAGTCTTTATGGTAGACGGAATTGTGTGCATTGTTGCGCACGGGTCTGATATAGACGGAGCAAGTCATTTCTCGGTCGATCGTCTACTCGAACGGATCACTGCTTAACAAGGGTGCGAAAACCGTTGCGAGCGCTGCGAACGACTTACTCTGTCTCTCCGAATACTTTCTTTCTCGGCGCAGGCGGTATCGACGTCTGCCATAAAGATTTGGTTGAGCAGTACTGAACGGTCCCATGTCCCACTATTCCGTGAAGTAGGTGTACTTCGCTGTGGTTGAGTTTATTATCTTCCTTTACTCGGTAAAAGTAACAATTTTAAGAAGGCCAGTCACCTGCGCAAACAAAAGATGCGCTATGAGCTGATGGTCCGCGGATTTTCCCCAAACGATTGACTACGTGTTGTTGCGCGATCCTCTAAAAACCAACTACAGCGTGTTCAGTTAGTTGTCTGGAAAGGATTCGGTAGTGGAGCAACCTGAGGATGCTGCACAGAATGAGCGGTAGACAAACGTGAGCGTCTTTGGGTGTGTTTGAGGTCGAATTTCGAAGTAAGATTTCCAGTGCTGAGCAGAACCTGAGGCAAGAGGGACCCCCGCTTTAATGCGATTTGGGGCAACAGAGCAGTCTACCCGCAAGCAAGATCGCCATCTCTCTGTTTGATGGCAGCTTCTCTGTTTCATTACACCCTCTTCATTTCATTGCAGCCTCTCCGTTTCAATGCAGCCTCTCCGTTTCAATGCAGCCTCTCCGTTTCAATGCAGCCTCCCCATTTCATTGCAGCTTCACTGTTTTATCAGAGCCTCTCCATTTCGATGCAGAATCTCCATTTCATTGCAGCCCAATGCATCGGGAGAATGTGGTCGATCAATGATTTGAAATTTACATTGTTGTTTCCATCCCAAAATAGTACCACTCTATAAGTGTGCAATGAAGTTTTCTCCTGAGGAGAAGGACAGCAACGACGTTGCATTTCTTGAACTCGCAGAAGAGCTTGGAGTGGCTCGGGGCAATACGAAGGAAAGCTTAGTCAATTCTGCTGTTTATTTGTTTCGCAGTCTCGACATTGAGCTGGTTTCCCTTAGTCAGGGTTTTCTGGTTTTATTGTGGAAGTTAGGTGTCCGGATCGAGAAGAGGTTATTTTGATGAGTTGTGAGCATTTTATTCATTGACACTTTCTGCTTCAAATATTTCTTTGGTGGAGAGGGCGTCTAAGTTGGCATACAATCCTGGCTGCATTTTTTATCTTCCGGAACCACATGGAGAAAGTCCTATGTTAGGCAGCCGGACAGTTCTGCAGTAGACTTTACCCCTTGCTTAGGTAACAGCTTAGGTAACGACCGGTCGAAGTTCTCACTGGAGGTGAAACGTCTGCTTTACATGAGATGTCTTCGTCTGGTGTTTGTCTACGATGGGCCAGCGCGGTTGTAGGAACCAACGTGCATGGAACAGCTTCAGGTATCCCAGAACAAGATTCTATGTGTCCTCAGGTTGTGCACTTCTACGTTCGAAATCGAACACTGCATTCGAATCTTCGGATCGAGACAATCGAAGAGTGCGTGCGGACATAAACTCAAAGCTATGGAATCGCATGTCAATTATCTTATCGGAGAACTTAACCAGTACGACCTGCAAAATCCTTACTAGAAACAAAGTTATGTTTGAATATCTAGGGAAACCCGGCATCACTCGGGTCGGTGAAGTCTGAAATCTCACAAAGATGTCACAGTAACTCATTAAGCATTTTGTGATTATATGTTAGAAGTGTCTTAAAAAACAGTAACCGAGCGTCTATCTATTGCCTTTCAGGTATATACGTATAACATTAAAAAAGACTCATCTCCCATGAGAATCACGAAATCTCAGAATTAGCTGGACGGATTGACATGGAATTTTGCAAGGAATGGTCTGCGACGATCCGATACCTTATAAGGTAAGCACCATACTCCAAAACGACTATCCTCCGGAAACAACCATACTCCAAAAACTAACATGCTCCGAAAACTAACATGCTCCGAAAACTAACATGCTCCGAAAACGACAATACTCCGAAAGTGACTATTTTCTGAAAACGACCATACTCTGAAAATGATTATATTCTGAAAACGACCATACTCCGAAAACAAGACGATACTAAAAGATTGGGAATCTGGTTAAAATCACAGGACACTTTTCACAGTGTAGGAAACTGGCCAGATTAGATTTCCGTCACGTAAACGAATATTTTCTGCATAATCCAGTCGACGGACGGTGCAAAGTGTCAGGCCGACGTCGGCGTCAACGTAGGCGCCATCCCACGACACGGTCCGGAAGCTGAGGAGACCCTGTCCTGGCCCGAAGCTTGTACCCGATCATTTTCAGAAATAACAATCCTAAAGCCTGTGCTCGGGCGATGGGGGACGACAAATTATAAGATGCCATGAGTGAAAGGTGTTCGGTGAAAAAGTAATAATAAGCGGCTGGAGCAGAAATTGTGCCGTACCGGTTTTCGACCTTGAGGAGTACCCTGTGCGTCGCGTCGGTAATGGATCTAAATACGAGTGGCTAGCGCGAGAGTTGCTGTGGTAAAAAGGAGACGGAAAACGCTGAGACGGGATACAAAATCAACGGTCGAGAAAATGAGGTTGAGATGCTCTGGAGCGAATAATGGAAGATGCTGCTCGTCCCTCTCCGATGACGGTCACCCTCTGCCCATTGTAATCCATCTATCTCGCCTTTTCTTGTAAATATGAATAATACAATGTTTACTAATTTTTATTTTTTATGTACCGCCCTAGTCGGTGCAACTGTTTTGGCATACGTAACATTTCTGACTTTCATCGCATATATGTGCTTTCATGAAGTTCCTTAAACGGTTGTGTGACTTGTTTGGAAACTAGCAGAGAGACTAATAAAAACCCAAGCACAACAGGCAAGATAAAAAATGTTATTGTTATGACATCCCCCCGTTTATTTGTTCATTCCTGCTCCAACTTTTATTTGATTTCTCGTTTGTTTCTGTACAAATGGACCCATATGAGAGATTAACGAAACTAGGAGAACCGTCAATTGCTCACATAGAAAAGACTGTTGGGAAACTAAAGAGAACAATTCTCGTTAATGTAATTCCTCTTAAATCCCGGTAAATCTCTCATTAGGTGAGACTTAATGTTGTGGGGTATCAAATGTATTCTACACATCGCAACCACAATTAATAAAACATAATTGCTCTTTACGCCCGTCGTACCTTTATATAATATAGAACTTTAATTAGAGAAATTAAAAATTCATTTGGCGCTGTACAACTGCGAGGCAAAGCGTGCTGCCGCCGACGCCCCGCCGTCCCACCGTCCCACCGTCCCGCTGCCCCGCCGTCCCTCCGTCCCGCCGTCCCGCCATTCGCCGCCTGCCGCCCACCCTCACCCACTACACCACACCGCCTCACCCACCCCTCGGCCACTGTACACCTCGAGAAAGTAAATTTTTAAACGGCGGCTTGACAACCGTTCCAATTTGATTGGCGTGTGCATTTGCTCTAATGTTCTGCACAATTCTCACTGTGGCGTAATTAGATTGGTCATTGGTAAATGAGGGACCGTTCCAATCTTGCGTATTAAGAGGCAGCTAACAAGATTGCATAATAAAATCACCCCTCGTCTGCCCCTACGGCTGCTGTTGCGACGATACAATTTATAACATGTTTCTCCCCAACTTTTAAAACTATCGATTCCGAAACGTTGCGTTACCGTAATAAATTCCTCAATTGTTTGATCTTTCTAATGCGGATTCCGAGATTACACGACGCCGACGCTGGTATTTCCCTCTTTGCACTGACTTAACCTTTTGTTTACTCCTCCGTTTGCATTGCGTCACAATCATTTTCAACTGTCTTGAACGTGCTCACTTCATTGACTTGTAGTGTGGACCCAGCTTCAAGGTTATAGTTCACTCTACTTATGTCACTCGCGAGTTTTGATAGATTTCTGGGATTCCGTAAGATGTGCACGAGTGACAAGACAATGCATGAGCGTCACTATAGCTTCGGGTTCGCGGGACACCATCCGCTGTCGGTACATGAACGGGGTACACGCATGTTGTGGAAACTTAGGTGAACGTTCTACTAATCCAGTAACCATTTGATCGTTCGACCCAAAGGTCAAGAAGTGATCGAAGAGCAAGAAGTGTTCGAAGAGCAAGTAAACCAATGTGGACATAGACAACGAGTACGCATACGAACTCGCCCGGAGAGTCACAAGTCGCGGGTCACGAGCCGCGTATAGTCTGGACTCACCTTTATGATGCATGAGAAGGACAAAACAATTTTTACTAAAGAATAATGTATTACTCAAATATGCATAACGTCCGTACGTTTACTTGATTCCGTAATCAAGTAAATAAGACATTGGACACAAAAGCGAAATGACTTTATTTAAAAAAATGAACAACGCGTGTGTAATTTTGTCCAGTAAACATTTCATCTGGCAGCAATGCAATTAGTCCGAGCAGAAATTCCGAAAGGCACAGGAAACTAATCTACTTCGGAAAAGGCAGGAAACGACAAAGTGAGTCGTCGAGTTCGTCGTTATTTAATCCGTTATTAAACGAGATTAGCAACTCTCTCTTGTGAAAGACTACTTTCAGATTAGATAACAAGAACACTTATGGACACCGCTGTAATTTCGTTCTGCATACAAAGTTTTACACGGAGCAGCATTTGGGGGTTGCAGATCATTGATTTTATATGTACTAATATAATTAGACCAACCCCAAACTGTACATCCTTACAAAACTCCATAAAAATAATCAACCTTTTAGATCCAGATTATATGTCTATGATACCCTTGCCGGTCTTTTCATCAATGATCATAAAATACTTCTGATTTCATTCGAAATTTGACATTCATCAAGGGGTAATGTATCGTCCAACTTACCCAAACGACGTGGAATGTGGACAGTAAAATAATACCGGGACTTCCCTTTCACTATGATATCAGCGAGTTTGATTAGGCAAAGACAGCTTAATCAATCTTTTGAAATCAGTAACAAGGTCGCGGAATTACCCAAACGTTACGGAACACAAAGAACGACAAAAAATAGAACCTATGGTGGCAACAGAGTGCTGAATTTTTAATGTATACAATTTTTAGTGAATTATTGGAATAAGTATTGTAACAATTTCGATGAGAGACTTTTCGGTAATCCGTGGCGAAACTTGTATGCACAAGAAATGATGAAACGCGTTACGGTTTCTTTGCCGTCGATGTCATCGTTTGATTTTTTAGTACAAAGCTACCCGCAGTATTCCCCGATCACTTTTGCCAAATTTGCGACGGTTATTTATCGACGCGTCGCGAAGCGATGTTCCTAAATTGTCCCTCAGTTCTCGGCTCTCGGCTTATACGTAATTGGCTCGCATTAACCAAAACTAATTACCGAATAATAATACATTAATGATTATTAATTAAATTTTGTGTTCATTACGGAGAGGACCGATCGCAGCAAAAAGTTTCCCCTATCAAATTTTATCACTTCAAGGGAGAGTTTTTGATCTGTAGTTGCTGAGTTTGCCGTTGCCACTGACGCTGTCACTATTTTGGTAATGTGTACCTTATTATATATACGATCAGTAACATATACGATCTATAACATACGCGATCAGTAACGTATACGATCAGTAACATATACGATCAGTAACATACGCGATCAGTAACATATACGATCAGTAACATATACGATCTATAACATACGCGATCAGTAACATATACGATCAGTAACATATACGATCAGTAACCTACGCGATCAGTAACATATACGATCAGTAACATATACGATCTATAACATACGCGATCAGTAACATATACGATCAGTAACATATACGATCAGTAACATATACGATCAGTAACATATACGATCAGTAACATACGCGATCAGTAACATGTACGATCAGATATATATTACGATCAGCCCCGTCAAAAGAAGTTGTCTTTAAACAACTATTTTGCAAGGGGAAGCGTCTTAAGAATTATTACCGTTTCGCGTCGATATTTATGCAGTTTTTCTCGCTTCTTTTATTATTGCGCCCGTTCGTTAGCCCAGGCATGAGGACGTTTACCCGTTAGTTAAGTGATTTTAATTACTTAAGACGCTTATAAAGACTTTTGTGTCTCCGTTTTACTACGAAAAACAGCTTTTTAAGGAAGTTTTAGCATGTAAAAATAAACAGTATTTTAGAGCGACCAAAGTTGTAATTATTTATTTTTAATAATACTAAGTTCGTCCGAGCACCAACCAAAAGGTGTTCTAAAGAGTCCGTCCACGAACGTGTGAATAAGCTCACTGCTTAAACAAAACAGGAGTTAGTTACACCAAAGGCGTTAGTTACATTTTTCAAGAAGGTGGCGCTACGATGGGAAAAAATAGCACTCGGATGAAAATGGCTATAAATAAATTATTTTAATTGTAAAAGTTAATTAGATTTCAAGAAACGATTAGTAACGTTATAGTGGAAGCAATTTCAGCAATTTTAATTTCAGCATATCTGCCGGGCCACAGTGCCCGGAGAAACGAACGTATAAATTCTGTCAAAGCGCACTATATTACAATACTTCGCAGCTGTTATCCATCTTCTTATAGTTTTAATTAAACCAGTGTGTGTTTGTATCACTCCATTTCTAGTGCAATGGTCGAACGAACTTTTATTGCTTTTTCATTCTTATTTTAACGTTTCCTTATTTAACGCAAATCTTTATTTTATCTAAATCGCGGTTACTACATGGAAGGAAATGTTCCGGGCCTCACAGGGAGACGTCGCGGATAATATTAAATCGCATATCATCGTTGAGAACCATCCTTTAGAATGCCCCATTCCAAATTTCATAACATTCCATTCGTTAGTATTTGAATGACAATTGATTGTGTGAAATAAGTTGTGGTTCGTTTCAAACAATGGTAAAGACGAGTTTTGCGATTTGATAAATCGTTATTTACTGCTGGGAAAAAGCAACGCCCAGACTAAGGAGTGATTGGATAAATGTTATCCCACATTCGTACCGTAGATTACAACTGTGAGACACTTCTTTGTGGTTCAAATGTGGCCGTACCAGCACTGAGGGTACTGAGCATAGTGGACATCTTATACTGTCCAAATAAATTAGAACAGTGGCTAAAACTATGGAGAATTAAGGTGAACTCTCTAAAATTATCACGTTTAACATTCTTCCTAGGAGAGGCACTGCCCCTCCTGTTTTGATGAATAACGTCCAGCTTCCAGCGAGGGACATTGAATATTTTGGGAATTTTCCTGGACAGTAAACTAAATTGGAGTACCCACACCTGGAAGAAACGTCTTCATCTCAGTCTAACTTACATAAGGACGTACTGGTATATGAACCACAAGTCACGGAAAAGGATATCTGGTCAAATGGAGTGGAGATCTGGCGTACTGCTAGTAATTTTGACATTGTAAAAATTCAACGGTTTCAATCTAAAGTCCTCTGACAGATATGCCCCCTGGTACATAAGGGATCAAACCATACATCAAAACCTCCATGTGCCAACTGTGGAGGAGTTAATCATCGCCAGAAGTCAGGATTAACAGGGAAGTATCCAGCTGCATCCAAACACCCTTGCAAACAAACTATTTTGGCCTTAGCTTCGGTAAGAAGAAAACTGAAGAGACCTTGTCAACTAGACTTTAGGGGTGCAGCGTTAAATTTGATGTGAAGATATTTAATGGGTAGGATGCAGTTGACCGAGCTAGCAGTTAAAAGTTAGTTCAGTGACTAGATAGAATGGATATCCTATTAGACCGATTATCAGGATCTTGGGTGACATATCTTCTAGGAATCCCAAGTGGGACACAGGGTATCTTTTCTGGATGATCTTATTGCATGGTTTTGCTCCTGTCACGTAGTACTATAGGAAGGAGGGAAAAGTCTCAGTACCATAGACTCACGACCACGTGTTCCCCAAATTTTCTTTTGCAAGGCGGCTCGCCGCCATTTTCTCGACGACACCAATTTGGATGGTATCGTCCAAACATCCAAATTGGGAGATTTTAAAGACTTCCCCGAATATTTCACTCCGTAGTTGGTTGACCGACAGGTTGGCTTATAGAAGCACTGTCGCCCCTCAATATTTCTTTTAAAATTCCGTATGTGGGTTTCATTAGTATGCCCCCCACATAAATTATCGTAATTCTGTGTTCAAACCAATACGTGCTACCGACATTTATCTTGACCGCGTTCCGAGGCAAATTTGTGCCGATACCGAAAGCCCCAGTTGCACTGGGCAACCATAATTTCCGCCGATTATTCCGTATAATTAAATATTCCGTTAACTAGCGATTTAGACTTAAAAACCGCGAGAATCCTGTCGCTACCGAAAGACCCAGTTGTCCTGGGCAATTACCGATAATTTTAAATATCGAAAATTGTAACTGGCCTCTAGTAGGCAATTATTTTGTTAATTTGTCATTTGGTTTTAGTTAACAGAATTTGTTTTATGATTACCGGAGTTTTCTATATTTTTCCTCTAAAAAAGAATATAGTGGCGCCTGAGTTTTCCGACCGTCTCTGCGAAGTGATTAAACCCTCAGCAATTAGATGCTACCCGTGGGCTTCCTCATCGAGAGGAAAATAAGATCGTCACAACATAACTATCTATTAGTAGTGCTTTGTTGTGGTACACCTTTAGTTTTCAAATTTCAATATCAAAATAAATAAAAAATAGACATGCCAACCTCGCAATATATTGAATATAAAACTGTTCTAAATAACCTAGTTACATAGCGATGTCAAAAATTCACATTTACAATAAGAAATTTAGAACATCTGGCAGTGTAAAATTGGTGCAAACCGCGAAATAGTTTAGAGACCGGCAAGTCTAAAAGTACTGACCTTCTGTTATTTACGGACCTGACCACTCAAGAAAGAAACCATGGAATTGGTTCAAGCGCGAGCTAGTTTAGGGACCATGTTGGACCAGATGTCTATGTGATCGAATCGCATTTGTTTATCCACCTTTTTACTCGTACCTAACGTATATCACATAGTGTCCGCATTTGTAACCTTAAATGAAGTAACTCGCAGTACTCTGTACTTTACTGCAGTGCAATTTGAGTCAGAAACGGAATCTCGTCGTATTTAAATCGCCTAAATTGATTTCGTTCCGTCGGAGGCTAATCACTTTAGAGATTCACAGCACGTGTCAATAATTCGGTTAAGAGCAAGTCAAAGGAAGGATTTAACGTCGTTTAAACATTTATAATGGTCGTTGGCGAGGGCGTTTCAATTTTTATCCTTTCCGATGCGTTGCCGGGACGCCTCCCTCGGTTTTCTTCATTTCCTCCAGCGCCGCGACGCCGCTATCGCCCGAATAATCGGCTAACTCGTTGCGAGGAACTCGAAACCGAAGTTCCAAATTCGAGCTGGAGTAAACAATTTTCGATGCGGAGCGCCACGACGCGTCGAGACGCCTCGGTTTCGGTACAAAAATCCCTATCGGGAATTCTACGTTGAGGCTAACAAATCGATAACGATTGTCCCTCGAAGATTGATGAAACTGGAGACTGTGAAACTTACTACTCTGATTATCTACATGCGCGCATAATTTTCTCCTTCTTCTCTTTAGTCAATCTACCATTTGTTTTGTATTCATTTCTGGTGCGTCGACGTCAGAGTACATTTTTAGCTGTTCGAAACAACTTTTTTAGACTGTAGTATTCCAAAAGCACATGTATTTGCTACCGTCTCGTCGCGTGGTAAAAAATGTATGAGCGGTATTATCATAACAATAATATCGGTATGATATTATTATATATTATGTAATGTTACTGTACCGTACCCATATATTTAAGGGCGGCAATGAGAAAAAAATAGAAGGTGTCAGATCTTCACATTCGCTAAGTTTATTCATATATATACTATTTTACTTAAAGTTGACTTTTTAGGGTTCGTCGCTTGACAATTATTATATGCTACGGATATATGAAATGGCAGATAATATGCATATACATATATCATTCATTCATGGAAATGCGATTGAAAAGGGAAGGAAAGTCTTAAAAAGTACAAAGTGTCACCAACCTATAGTAGTATGGGTAAGAACCAAGACGTGGGGCCCCTCGAATTCGTATTAGGACTTACATATGTATCCGCAGTCGCGAGTCTCGTCCTGAAATGTCCTTTCTGCGATTCACTCTGACCCGACCGAATGCAATACGTCAGGAGATAGATTTGTTCACGGATATCTGATTCGAATCGGATGGATTGTATGCAGATAGGGAAGTTAGTGACGTTTCTTAAAACTTTTTCGCTACTCAATTTTCTCAGGCATGTCGGTCTGGGTCGACGTTACTTTTTTAATACATCAATGTCCCCTCCTCGTCCGAAGAAACGGGACAACGCCAACGGTCCGAATATCGGCCGACTTTTTTACGTAATTGTGGTTTTTTGTGAAAAGAGGCGGCACATCAAATAAGAGGGTTTCCGGTTTTCTGTCGTTTCTCCGTCCCGCCACTCTCGCTGTCATTGCAACTTAAACTTGTAACTTTGATTATTTTTTCTCAGTTAACCTCTTACGGAATTGCATAGAATGTTTATTTCACATGAAATTAAACGTCAGAATACATTTTAAACATAAGCGTGTGGTTTTCCTTGACTGTAAATATACGGATACATAACGATCTTAAAGTGACCGTACACATACACATTTAACAGAGTTTTTACTTTTTGACGGTCCGGTTGTGTACGATTGACGGTCCGTGTGAAAATGAAATCAATACTATTCTGCTGTTCAATAATAAACTGTGGGAAATCTCGAACAAACGAATTTAGCCGGCTCACCTAATAACCCCTCTACACTCTCGCCAAGTCTAGGCGAGCCAAGCCGAGTGCGAGAGTGTGGTGGATGCACTCGCTTTGACTTGTGTCAGCTCGCTTCGCTTGGCCAGCATTCGGCTCTGAGCGAGGCCAATGTAAAAGCCCCTACACACTCTCGCCTCGGGCGAAGTGGTCACATCCGAATTCTCATCGCATTACGCGAGAATGTCAGTGTCAAGACTGACACCGAGGTGAAAGTAGCAACTGCGGCGGTGGCTCTGGCATGTTGATGTTTATTGCAAGAAAAAAAATTTTAAGAAAGTGGAAAAAGGGAGATGGTGGATGATATCTATACATGGTAATAGAACAAGGTAGGTACCCAAAAATATTCTTTCTTCGTCTTATTCATGCCATAATCATGCAGGTACTATATATTCTGTCTACTTTTTTAGGGAATGGATAAATAACCAAAGAATTGAACTACTTCAGGCGAATTTGAAAATTTTCATAGGATATCTCAAACTGAACTTAACTGCTTTGACTTGAGGCCTAAAAAATGCTGTGCACAGACTGGTGCGAGGACGAGAATGTGAAGAGACAGTACTCGTGTCCTCGTCCTCGTCCCTCGCTGTCCTTTGACTCGGGTACAAAATACCGCTCCTGAAGCGAAGTCGCCCGAGGCGAGGCGAGGAAAGGCGAGGAACCACGAGCAGTCCCTCTACACTCTCGTGTCTCGGTCATCCTCGAGAAAGTTCGCGAGAGTGTGGAGGGGCCTTAATATAGAATGTATCAATACTCCCCTCCACTACATTAACCGCGAGTCTTGGCTCGAGTCCGGATGGTGTCTACTAGTCTAAATCGGACCGTTATGTAGTAAGATTGTCTGTATGAAATTACTGTGATCATTTTTAAAGTTACAACGGTTCAGCAATGTGTAGCATTAGACCAGGAACTAAATGCCACTTTAACGAAGTGTTTTTTTGCTTTCTCGCACGTACGTATATATAGACAAAATTATGTATTCATGCAACAATTTTATATGGAGATTTTAATGGATATTTACATTTTGAATGTCCCTGAATCCATTTTGACCATTTTCCCCCGTGATGTCTATCTGTGCTGTGTGTGTGCGTGTGCGTGTGAAAGAAAGAGAGAGATAATAATAAAATAAAAATAGCAACGTAGTTTTTAAATTTTCCTGTTGTCAGATGATGCAGCATGTACATCTCCGAGCCTCCAACTTTATTGCTATTACATTTTGTAATGCGACACTTCGCCGGCATACAGGAAAAATGTCAAAAATGTATATATAAATTATATAGACACTATTGGTGCTATTCTGAAATTTCTTAGCAACGTCGACGTATATTTACGCGGTTGTGGGTTACAGAGGTTCGAGCTACATCGCGGTGCAATTTGGTATTCTGAAATCGCCGACGTAAATATTAGAACTACTGTCGACAGTTCGCATCGCAGCTAACTTCTCT
>JAWQRP010002563.1:0-15244 GCA_033557875.1 Quadriops clusia | reverse complement strand
AAATAACGAAAAAGTCACAGATATCAAATTTCAGTTTAATCCCTCAACCGGAAGTGGTCATTTTTTAACAATTTTGTTAAATATGTATACGTGTTTACTGTAGTTATTAAAAATATGGAGTAGTCTCCACTCGACTTTGTTGTATATTTCTAAGGTGTACTGGATAAGATAAAACAGACTCACAGAAAAATTTAAAGCGATTTTTGAACAATTTTGATATTATATACACATATGCATATTTTAAAAAATGTAAAAAAGACCACTTCTTGTTGAGCACTGAAATTGAGCGCTAAAATTTCATATCTATGAGTTTTTCATCATTTTTAAAGATAGTACAAAATTTGAAACAAATGCATAGAAGGAAAATGGCACTTTACTTGAAAGAGTTTCACTTCCGTTTGAGGTAAACGGCCACTTCCGGTTATCCGAATTAACCCAAAAGTTGATAGGAGTTTACTTTTTAGCTCAAATGACTGCATACCAAATTTCATCGATCTATTATATAACTATTTGTGCTACTTGGGATACCTCTATGAATATTTTTATTTTTTACTTACTCTTATTGAATATTTCATTACTATTCCAATAGTCCCATGTTAAAATTGAATTGATATCATTTCCAGCGGCAACACAAAGTTGTTCACCTCCTAAAGTACTTATAAATTGGACATCGAGTTCTTCTTGGGCTGCGACAAGGAAATAGTTCCAATTGAAAGCAATTGAGAATAAAATATATCTGAAACAAATGAATCACCAAAAATATATTAAGTGCAGTCTAACTTACCGAAAAAAAATCATCTTATCACAAATTCATCGAGTTCTTTACCAGAACCAAACGACAACTCCCGTTTAGGCAACAATAAAAACTTTTCTTTTGTTTTAGGCACAATAGTAACTTGATATGAACGCAACTATACTTTCTAAATTGGCCACAGAACGCGATTTATTGTTCTCGTAGCTTACTCAGCTAACATTTCTATAAAATTGCTGAGTATATAAATTCTTACTGAAGAATAATTCTGCGTCTTGTATACGTGCTTGAATTTACAACATAACTCGCACACTCACACTTAATCTTATTTTTTAGAGTTACTAAATATAGCCAAATTCTTAGAATAAGATAACTGTAATAAATATATTTGTACAATGATTGAAACCTAAAAACCAATACCAGCTGTTTACAAGTAGGTACATGTATAAATATGGGATTCATGTGCTAAAAGTGGGTGCATAAGGAGAATGGATAAACCAGAAACTTGCAGATATGTAAGTGCAAATTAATGGGCAGGATAAAAATCGTCATGAAAGTACCAAATTCATTTTTAATTTCATTAAAAAATAAGTGTTAAAGATTTTTTTATATAAATAATATGTTTAAATAAAATCTTTAAACAAAATACGTATATGTATAAAAAAATTCCAGAAATTAAAATTTTAGAACGTCCTGCCAAAGTCATGTCACGTCACATTTCAAAATTGTCAAGTTCTTAGAAATCTCTTAGCTAAACCACATTTAATTAACGAAGTTCAATTCCAAAAATGAACCCCGACCCCCTAAACTTCCCAACGAAAATCTCCTCAAGCCTCCTGAAGCAATTCGACAAAATCATCTCCGGTTTTGATAAGGACTACTCCAACTTCCTCGACAACCAATACAAAGACACCGAGAAGCGGTTCAAGAAGTTCAAGAAAAATGTAAACGCTTTGAAGAATGTCATTGGTAAATCTGAGTCCAAAGAGGACACGACAGATGAGGAAAGCGACAGGGCTAAAAAGGCGAAGCGCGAAGCAGGAGCTAAATGGCAAAGTGGCGAAGGTCAAAATGTAATAAAAAGTAAGGCCAAAGATACTGCACGCAATGATGCCGTAGAGTGGCTAAAGAAGGAGATGAAGAGAGAGCCTAAGAAGGAAGAGGAAAATTTTCCCAAGAAAGAAACGGTAATTTGGCCTAAAAAGCAAACTGCAATGAGGCCGAAGAATAAAACGAGAAGTTCTTCTAAGTACGAAGGAGACACTAGAAAGGAAGCTGTTATTTGGCCTAAAACCGAAGATCAAAATTGGGCTAAAAATTTGACAACAATTTGGCCTAAAAATGAAACGACTGTTCGTTCTAAGAATGAAACAACAGTTTGGCCTAAAAATGAAACAACCGTTTGGCCCAAAAATGAAACAACAGTTTGGCCCAAAAATGAAACAACAGTTTGGCCCAAAAATGAAACAACAGTTTGGCCAAAAAATGAGACAACAGCTTGGCCTAAAAATGAAGCAACAATCTGGCCAAAAAATGAAGCAACAATCTGGCCAAAAAATGAAACAACATGGCCTAAGAATGAAACTACAATGTGGCCTAAAAATGAAACGACGACATGGCCTAAAAATGAAACGAAAGCGTGGCCTCAAAATGAAACGACAGCGTGGCCTCAAAATAGGGCGCCAATGTGGCCTCAAAATGAAATGCCAGCATGGCCTCAGAATAGTCCGCCAATGTGGCCTCAAATGGGAGCGCCAGTATGGCCTCAAAATCCAATGGCAGTATATGCTCAAAATGGAACAACAAACTGGCCTCAAAATGGAACAAATTGGCCTCAAAATGGAACAAATTGGCCCCAAAATGGAACAAAGTGGCCTCAAAATGAAATGAACTTGTCTCAAAAGGAAACAAAGTGGCCTCCAAATGAAATCAACTGGCCTCAAAACCAAATGATGTGGTCTCAAAATGAAACAAACCGGCTACAAAATGAAATGAAGTGGCCTAGAAACGAAGCAGAAATGTTCAGAAATGAAGAGCTAAGGCCCAGAAATGATGAGTTAAGACCCAGAAATGATGAGCTAAGACCCAGAAATGATGAGCTAAGACCCAGAAATGATGAGCTAAGACCCAGAAATGATGAGCTAAGACCTAGAGCCGAAGCGCCATTTCCTAGAAATAAAAACCCAATTCGACCTACAATAAAAAACATAAATTGGCATAATGAAGGCGAAGGCAATCTTTACCAAAATGAAAACTGGGATGCGTACGAGTCTTATGAGCCTAACGAAAGTATAGACTGGCATAACTACGACACTGATAAATGGCTCAAGGGTGTTGAAAATTGGCCTAAAGATGCTGAAAATTGGTACAAGGACGACAAAGAAAATTGGCAAGATGACAGAGAAAATTGGCAAGACGACAAGCCTAACTTTTGGAGCAAGGCAGAAAGGGGTAAACACAAGAGGGAAAGTTGGAAAAGTAAACCAGAAAACCAGTGGCGAGGTTCTGAACCTGAAGATTGGTACAGCAGGAACGCTTCAAATTGGCAAAACGATGAAAACGAAAATTGGGACGACCAAGAAGCCGAAGATTGGCAATCCAAGGTAAACGACAAAAAGTACCTCTTGCCGATGAAGGAATTCAAAGATCCGAGAAGGTCCCATCTTCAACGGCAATACTCACACGCCATTGATTCGGAAGGTGTAGAGGAAGCTTCTAAAGTGGTTCATTATATCTTGGACAATATAACATCGGCGAACAATTTAAAGGATGGGAACACTTTTGTGGTAGCTCCGGTGAAAGTTGAATATTTCAATAAGAATTTGCCCAAAAAAATAACTGTAAAACAACATTATATTAATGAAGGAAGCGACAGCGAAAGCGACAACCCTTACAATTTCACGAGTTGCAATAAAGAGGAAATGGAAATTGTTTCGAGTAAGCACAACATGAGTAAATTGGAGATTACTTTGAACCAGAGCCCGAACAAGATAGTCGTTAACTTGGAAGACCCGGATATGATAATAAAATTGAAGAATTCTATAGAAGATAAAGATTTGCTTTACGCGGTCCTTCAGCAGATTTTAACGTTTACTAACGATGAAATATCTAAATTAAAGGGTTAAATGTCTGATAATTAAGTACACATATTTTAGGAATAAAATAAATTAAAAGAAATGTCGTGAATGGTTTTAGGTTTTTAGGGTTATTGAATTTCAGTAGTAGATATTTATAAATTTGAGTCAGCAGTTTGTATTATTCTAAAAGCCAACGATATAAAAAAAAGAGCAGCAGGGTGGCGGTAGTAAGAATAAGTTTGTGACAAATAAGCAAAAGTGATAAAAGTATGTCATTGTCATAGTCACAATTTACACAATTTTTGGATACAAATCGCGCAAAATTTCCGTAACAAAAATGCATGTTATCGTACAATCAATAGACGAACCAGAAGGTGAACAGCCGGAACAAAATGCAAACAACATTACAGAGTCCTCCTCTTTCGACGTTTTAGAGCTCCGCAAGGAACTAGCGGATCTCGAGGAGCGCTATAAGTCGTTCAAGCAGCAGCTGAAGACTAAAAGACGAAAGCTTCGTTCTGCGAAGAAAACCGAGAAACAAGGCAACATTTACAATTTGCTTTCTGTGAAAAATGACTTGGGCGAAATGGAAGATAGGTTCTTCAAAATTGCAGAAAAGGTCGCCAAAGTTAAGGATTCTTGTAACGACCTTTTCGTCCAAAAATACGGCCAGAACAGCAATTTCATGTTCGGGGGAGATTCGAGGTTTAACGCCTTTAGTAACGAGCCGCCAAACTCTGTCATTACTTATGACGAATTTGTTGAGTGCATTTTCGGCATAACCAGGGACGTTCAAAGCTACCAAGAAGATCCGAATGGATATCTGAAGTTTAAGGATTCCGATAGGTCGGAGAAGTTGGATACGTCGGAGAAAGTCGATCAATCTGAAAAATATAATCCGTTTAAGAAATCGAGTCCTTTTGACAAATTTAGCCCTTTTGAGAAATGTAATCCTTTTGAGAAATTTAATCCTTTTGAGAAATTTAATCCTTTTGGTAAACCTAAGCATTCTAAGAAGCCCGAGAAGAAACGGAGGAAGAGGAAACTGAAGAGGAGGAAGAAGGTGCAAAAAATTAAGCGAGTTGCCAAAAAGGATGCTTCACAGAGCAATTCAATTTGGTTGAGAGGAATTTTAGATGATGTTGCGAATAATATAAGGAGCGACCCATTTTTCGAGGAGCAAAAGAGGAAGCAAGAGTTGGCGAATGTCCAGAAAAAAGAAACTAGCAATGCAGCGAACAAGGGAATAAATAACGACAGGAATAATGAAATCAATAACGTCAGGAATAACGAAATAAATGACGAAGACGATTATAATGGCCAAGATTGGATCGAAGAGTTAGAGATGGCAAATAAAAAGAAAACTGACAATGAAATTGATGAAAGGTTTCCTAATGGGAATTACACTTGGAACACAGTGGATTATTTCAATGATACTGAAAAGACCGATAGCTTAACCTATTCAGGCAAAGATCGAGAAGTAGTTAGAGGAATGCTTTTGGACCTATTGGGAGCAACCGATAAAGAAATTCACAAGTTAAAGATGAGGCTTGTTGACTGCATCGAGACAACCCCAGAAGACAATTTCTATTAGTGCTTAAATTGAAAAAAAGAAAAAATGTATTCTTAACGAAATAAATTTGGCATGATCTACATATAGCAATTTTTATTTAATTTAGTCACCAAACCTCAGAAATTGGAATTTTGCCTTGTTTTTGCCTCTACGCGTAGGCTAAGAACGCGTTTGAAGGTATTCTCATAAGAAGTAGATACGTATATAACAACATAAATACTATATATACTATATAACAACATAAAACAAATACTAAGACAAAATTATGCTTCCGAATCAAAACTCGGTTTACACCTAAACCTCCCAGTTCACTAATGATATAAATATTACGTTAAGACTCTTTAACATTACTTCTATAAAATTTCTGTTTGCTCATTTTAAAATTCTACCGTTAAATGCCTTGCTTGAATGTATAATATAACGGAAGTGTGTCACTGATGAGGATCTCTTTGGCAACCTATTGGTGGGTTAGCTTCAGCGCTACTCCGATCTGATCTCACTTTCTAAAGTTAATGCGAATACTTCGCGTCATGGCAAAACGGTAGATGTGTACGTAAAACATCAGTGTTTACAACGAAAATCGTTAGTTTAGTTGCTCTTTAATTTTTATCATAAGGTAAGTTGAATTATTTATTTAAATTTATTTCAATTATTTAATTTTACTACGAAAAACGGTAATATTTTTTCAAAAAAAAAGACTGAGCTACAAGCTAAAAGTCCAATAAACGTAAAATGCATTTGGCATTTTCATTTAAATTTTATTGTTATAACGTTGACACAGTTAAAGCTGGTAAGTAAAAAAAGTAATCATTACAAAACCACACTACATTGAAGTTAATTATTGCTAACAACGTTCAAAGGATTATTGAGCAATCAAGGAGATGCTCAATTGCAAATAGAACAGCAAATAGGATTATTGACACCTAATCAACATAAACTTCCAACCATTAGATGATGTTTTAAAAACATTAATATGTTTATTGTATATTGTATTATGGTATAAAAGTTACAGGTTTTTTTTAAAAGTACAATTGCAACACATTTTTATATAAATACAAGATATTCCTTTTAGTGCAAGGGGATTTTTAAACTTTTCGCTGTTGTCATCTAAATAATATTATGTTAATACTAAATATTCTGTGTATGTGTGTGCAACTGTACGTCTATGCAACACATGTGTATGAATATCAGCATAATATATTCGGCTTATAAGCGGAATTCAAATATTTATTATTAAAAATATTGGTGAAAGTGCATAATATTCGAAATATCTGAAATATTCTTTTTGTCGTTGTAGAACATCGTGGATCAGTGATACTACAACATAATTTTTTGTTAAATAAAAATATTTGGTTAAATAAAATATGATTGATGTCGAAGGGAACTCCGAGAGTGAAGAATTCATCCGAAGACTGTTAGATGAAGGGAAGAAAGTATCGTGCGATGAATCTAGTCCTAGTTTCAAAAATGGCGCCAGCGTGCCGCCCTTTTACAATGAAGAGAAATTTAAAAGGTAAGAGTTTCATTTCCTATCAGCTTGCTTACTTAAATGAAGTTAATTATGTTAATAAATTTAATAATCCTATACATTATTATAGTATTTTAAAATTTTAAATTTCTTCTTATACTTGAGACTAAAATATATTTTTTAATTTTCTTTAATCTCATCGTTATAAATCATAAGTACGATATTAGAACTCTTCAATAATATATATCTCATTAAATAAGATTGAATTTTATCTGTGCTTCAAAAGTAGTAAACAAACTTTGAGAGAAATTGTATTTTAGAAGTGTTATTAGAAATTTGCAAAATAAAATAAATAAATAAACTTCTGTTTAATGCGTCATTTGATATAGGAAATCAATGTATCAACATTGCATTCGGATTAATCTGTAGATTAGGACTGCCAATATCAAATATATTTTTCCCTATGCAAATAAAAGAATTTATAAACTTCCGGTTAAAAACATAGAGTAAAAGTTAAGCCTGATTATAAGCAAGACCAAAAATTGTGATAACCCCAATTGATTAATTATTGTTTTCTATTCAATATCCAATATAGGTATTAAAATATTTTGTCTATTTATTATTTCATCTTTATAAACAATGACACCTTCCTGATTACCTTCAGGAATAGCTTCATTAGACTTTAAGGCACTTGAAAGTTCATTTGCATTTATAGTTCAATTACGTGTTTCGTCATCGTTGAGTATGTATTGTCGCTGGCGCTACATGACGATGCAATGGTGCTCTTCTCTTCACCATAAAAGCTAAGAACATCAAAGTGTTAACCCTTTTAAAATAAATGAGCAAATACCAGAAACAGAATGATTTAATTCTCTTATTATAAAGACTATATATAGTCTATTAACTATAGTAACTATACTCCATGAACTTATAATACCTATATATTATAAACTGGCGCCCAAAATTAAAGGAACACCTACGAGCGAACAAATATTTCGGTCATTTTCAAAACTGTGTAACTCCGAGAAAAATGATCTTACAAAAATTCTTTGCATATCATTTTCAAGGAAAATCTCTCTACTTTTTGATTCTGTAAGTTAAAAGTTTCTATTTTAAAAGGAAAGCTAATTTTTTTTATGTGAGAAACGAGAAACATTTTTGTTAAAATTTCTCAAAATTTAAACAAGTCCACGGACTTTAATAATTATTTTCGATTAATTTCTCCAAATGCATTTTGTAGTGTGAACATTTCTCTATGTGTTCCACTTTAATTAATTTTTCTGCGACAATTTTTATCGAAGTTATTGACGATTAAAGAAAAAATCGCACTCTTGACTTTTAACTTTCACAACTTCCGATAGTAAAGGGCAAAGGGTTGAAAATGACCGAAATATTTGCTCGTTCGTAGGTGTTACTTTAATTTTGGACGCCAGTTTATTAACTTATCATATTCTATCAAATTTAACATTAAATTTCAAATAAAAACTCACCAAAATATATTCTTTCGTCGCTAACAATGACATTACAAACCAACTTTTGACAGAAAAAACAGCGATCTACTTTTGTTACTACTTAAATTTTTATAATGGAGGCTTGCCATTGGCGGTTTCCATAGATACCGCGGAAATCAACTATGGCGCGCGAATGCACCAATTTAAATTTGAAAGTTTGTTTATCATCGTTATAAAAATTTTGCAGTTTAATGATGTTTTTTTTAAATTTCAACAATGTTTTATCAAATTATTATATGTTTTGATGTATGTGTTCTTCTTGCAGGGGACAGAAATTTTTCCACAAGCATATTTTCGCCATGTTCATCGCCAAGTTTTCCGGATTAATCTCCATCCTAGCAATACCCTCCATACGGAACGTTCTCATCTTCACAAATATGTCCGGGGACCCATTAACGGCTTACAAACGTTATTTATCTACGGTTTTCCACATGTACGTTTGGTACAAAAGTGACTTTAAGCCCGGTTCGAGTCTTTGGGAGTCCATCTCCGATGTTAAAAATCGCCATAACTCAGCGAGTAAGAGATGTTGCAAAGCTGGAAGCTCGAGGATTTCCCAGTTCGATATGGCGGTTACGCAATTTGGGTTCATGGGATATGTTTTAAGTAAACCAAAATTGATTGGAATACACCAGTACGAAGAAGAAGAATTAGGGGACTTTGTGCACTTGTGGAGGGTAATCGGGCATTTAATGGGCATTGAAGAGAGGTAAATTTTTTACCAAGTTCATTAGTCATGGCGTATTATGAATAGAAAACCAAATCATTAATATCTTCGTTTCCTCTGTCTCCTGATAAAACAATTTCATTCTGTGGTTTTCATGTGAAATCCTTTACCGCATTCGATAAATCAAATCTGCAATTTTTTCCAGATTTAACATCTGTCGAGAGTCTGTGAAAGATACCCAAGCAGTATGTCAAAAAATTGCCGAAAAAATCCTGAAGCCCCAAGTAGAAAAAATGGAAAACGACTTTGTTGATATGTCCACTTATTTAGTAAACGGAATGTGGTGCATGCAGCCTTTGCTGGAAATTAACGTCTTTTTGATTTATATTGTTCAAATGTTGAATAGTGACAATTCATTGAATACTGAGAATTCGATTGTTAACGCTAACAATAATTTGATGAACCAAAAAGTTGAATTAACAAAAAAGCAAAGCTGGCATTTATGGTTTATAGTTAGCACAATATCGACGATGCGATTTAGGGTTCTCAAGCTGTACCACAACACCGTGATGTATGTTAGTTTATGGCTTATGGTGAATTTCCCGTTTTTGGCTTATTACAAATTTGGGAAGGCCAACTCTCACGTCACTATTATGCACAATAAAACTATTTATACTACTTCATAGCATTGAATATAACATAATATTTTAGCATTTAATACAATTATTTAATGTTATTCTAATTGTTGTTATAATCTTTTATTCTTTTATTACTGAAATATTTAATGATTATAATATGTTATTATGGTCAGCTAAAAAAAATTGTTTATATATAAATAATATTGTGATAATAATAAATATTGAGCAAGAAACCCGTAGGTAATTTCTTACTAAAATTAGCACTTTCGTCATAATTAGAGAACAAACAATCGAGCACTCCTTAAAAAATCATCAATTTGAAGCAGGCACTAAACGAACCTTAGTGCTTTTAATATTTTTTTTAAAATTAATATTAGTATTAATAATAATAATGCTAATTAGTATTAATAATAATGCTAATTAGTATTAATAATAATAATGCTAATAATAATAATTGATTTCAATCTCTGACTTAGATGGCATTATAATATTTTCTTACATAACTAGGTATATTACTTATGAAACTCATAATTTTGTATTTACAAGTAATAAAATTAAGAAAGTCTATCTTTTTAGTTTACATATTAAACAGTTTAATACGATTCATTTTAAAAATGAAAAAGTAATAAGAAAAATAAATATATATTGATGCTAAAATAAACATTTAAACCTTTGCTAGTTCCAACAATGATGTTATTGTAGAAGACAAAAGGTGTGATCAATTATTACATACATAAACTAGATTCGCACAAACGGTGATATAGTGCTCGTACCATACGTGTAAAAACCGAGGCTATTTCAGTTTAATATAAGCAAAGTGATATATCTACGGGCTGGAAGGCGTGAGAAAATTATTACCTACCATAATGCTATTAATCCAAAGTAAAAATTTGCAAGGTACGTATGTATGACATGTTTCTCGAGTAACATTTTTTTGGGACACGCTGTATTTTTGCTATACATTATGATGGTTTCAAACTTAAAACCTATAAACAAGTAGATTATTTATTTATTTTTAATTTACAGCGAGAGAATTCGTCGAAAAGCTTTTATTGGAAGGTTCAATTGCATCTTGCGATGCTTCGAGACCAAAATTCACAGAGCTGATAAAATTACCCGAATATTTCAATGAACGAAAAGTAAAAATTGGGCAACAATTCTACAAAAGTAATTTTGCAGCCATGTATTTCAGCATGCTATTAGGTCTAATAATAAGTTTATTGGACGAGAATATAAGAAACATTTTAATGTTCACGAATAAGTCTACTAAGCCAGGAACTGCTTATAGACGGTACGCTTCTACGATAATGCACATTCATCTCTGGTGTACAGGAGATTTTGCTCCAAAGACAAAGTAAGTCATTTGTGGGGGATTGGTGTTATATCTATATGTATAATAATATATAAGTAAATTTAATTTTCCAAAATTTGCAAACGATTGAAAAATTTGTAAATAATTAAAAAACTTGTAGAATTTGTAAAAATTTAAAAATTTATTATGTATTACAAATATTTGAAAAATTTGCAATTATTTGAAAAAATTACAAACATTTGAAAAAATTACAAACATTTGAAAAAATTACAAACATTTGAAAAAATTACAAACATTTGAAAAAATTACAAACATTTGAAAAAATTACAAACATTTGAAAAAATTACGAATATTTGAATAAATTGCGAATGTTTGACAAAAGATAAGTATGTTTATTAATTGAAACAATCAGTAGGTTCACTCATACCTAAAAGTTTGTAGGAAAACACATATTTGGACCATTTTTTGTTTACACTGCACTAATATAAGTAAGAATTCAAAATGATACACATGTAATTTCATATATTAGAGCATCGAGCGTTAAAACCATTTTTATAGTACACACAATGAAAACACGAAATGCACTTCACATGTGTACATAAATACGTTTGAGCTTGAAATAGTATAATAATTCTGAAACTGATTACTCTGTTATCTCTTTTGGATAAATGTGTATGTATATGAATGTCTGAAAGAGTGTGTAAGTATGTGCAAGAGTATATGTGATTATGACTCTTGATATATCTAACTTAAATATTAATCATACTATTAAAGATAATATTATTAAAAAATAAATGTAACCATTGCGAAATGTGGGAAGCCCCGCTCTTAAATATAAGTTGGTAATTCACTTAAATTTATTTTAATTCACTGATTAATATTAATTAATTAATAAATTAATTAAGAACTAAAATTTTTTTTTACCTGTAAAAGAATATGTTAATCCATTAAATAGATATATCAATCTGGTTAATATTCGTGGTTCAGATTATGGAGATCCTTGGAAAACATCAAGAAGACACATTCGACATCTAGTGTTAAATTCATGAAATCCCAAGGATGTAGGATAACACAAAAAGATATGGCTTTTATACAATTAGCATTTGTAGGGTTTGTTCTTACGAAGGCGAATAAAATTGGAATACATTGCGCCAAAGAGGAAGATTTAAAAGGGTTCGTCCACTTGTGGAGAATTATTGGCAGTTTACTGGGAATTGAGGAAAAGTAAAATTATTATATCATTGTATCAATAACAATATAATAATAATAATAATTATTATTATAAAATGTGAATATTATAATAATTATTATTATTATTATTATGAAATGTGAATTATTATTATTATATTGATTTTTTTAGCTATAATATTTGTCGAGAGTCCCTAGAGGAAACTAAAGAAATTTGCAGTATTTTATTCGAGGAAATTATCAAACAAGAAAAGGTAAAACTGCCCAGCGACTTTGTGCGAATGGTTTCCGCTTTAGTCGATGGTTTAAAAATAATAACGATCTCTATCGGAGATTACAAACCTTTGCTATGTTACGCTTTAAGATTGATGAATTCAAGCAAATCTAGCTTGGAAGAAAATTGCAAAATTAGAAAGAAGATTATTTTAGAAGAAAATTATTTAAATATAAAAGTTTTAAATTACAAACAACGAATGCAGTATTACCTCATTAAGATCTTCATTTGGAGCTTAAAGTTTAAAATTATGAAAATTGTCCATAATTCCGTGTGTTATGTCTTTGCCTGTTGGATGCCTTCACATTTTCCATTTTGCGCTTCTCTTTGGTATGGTGATAGGAATTCTCGAATAAATCTTTAGGGAACAAATTTAATGGATCGTTTCTTAAAATAATTGGTTTTATTACTGTTGATTTTACTATTGTTTATTGTATTGATGATAATAATTGTAATGTTAATTATATTGTTGATATTTGTATTATTTTTTATGATTGTTGTTAATAAATTATTTTATATTACAATAAATTTCTCAAGATTATTAAATTTCTCGTAATAACCGATCGAAGTCACTAAAATCATCGAAATTATCCACATCTTCCGAGTTGTTATTCGATTTTAT
Source organism: Quadriops clusia (assembly GCA_033557875.1). Lineage (NCBI taxonomy): Eukaryota > Metazoa > Arthropoda > Insecta > Coleoptera > Hydrophilidae > Quadriops > Quadriops clusia. Next base: position 2,163 of record JAWQRP010002563.1, on the reverse strand, counting down.
GTGTTCTGGCCTTAGCATGTCTCCCAAAGGGCAAGGCAAAGGGTCTTTGTGAAAATACAAATGATGCAGTGCCTACAAAATTCAATTCATTGGTCCTCTAGTTAATTCCATTTTCAAAGTGCACACATTACCACAAATGTATAATATATGTATAATATAAATATACAAATGTGAAATGAAAATGTACTAATGAAAGAGTAAAGATTCTCACCTGTTGTGCAGAAGGCCTTTTGTGAAAATCATATAGCACGAGACTTTTAATGAGATCCAAAGCCTCCTCGCTAACGTTTGGGACAATGCTGCCCCAATCGATGCCTTTAGATTGGGCGAAGGTTATTTTGTTGTAATCCGGCAGAGTCATTAAATCTGGCCAAGATTCTTCCGTTGGCGTGCCTAATGTGTGTAAAACTATTGCTAATTGTTCGATATCCGATTCACCCTAAAATATTTTAGGTGATGCTTTCAATGTGATAAGTTAAATAAGATCTCATGTGCTCTTGTGGTATCAGCAGTAAAAGTTTGTTGTGTATTTTTAACTAGCTTGTGCTTAAGTGCTGTTATATTAAGTTTAAAACAATAATAATAAAAATTATTATTATGATGATAATAATAATGAAAATTATTATTATGATGATAATAATAATAAAAATTATTATTATGATGATAATAATAATAATATAAAAATTAGATAATATTAAATAGCACTCACCTGAAATAATGGTTTACGATTGTACATTTCCCCCATTATGCAACCGACAGCCCACAGATCAACAGCACAGCTGTAATTTCTTGATCCGTATAATAATTCGGGGGCCCGGTACCACCGAGTTGCTACTTGGTGTGAATACAGTCTTTCTGGTTCTTTCTCGATATATATTCGAGCTAATCCCAAATCGGCAACTTTCAATTTTCCATCCTTATCGATTAAGAGGTTTGCCGGCTTCAAATCCTGAAGAAAAAAAAAATTGAAACTTAAAAACAATTGATTAATGTATTATTGGTTGGTGTTGAATTTATTATTTTGTGTAAGTACCCGATGCATTATGTGGTTCTTGTGCATGTACTTGACGCTTCGGAAGAGCATTTTCATGTAACATTTAATTTGTGCTTCTGTTATCACGTTCTGCTCTTCTTTGATAACGTCATATAAGCTTCCTGGCAAGTATTCCATTACTAGGATGATGCCCATTCCTCGGGGGATGACTTCATATAATTCCACTAACTGAATGAAACAATTTCTTTAATTCTCATTTATAATTTATTGGTTTGTAAATTATTTAAAGTAAATTAAATCACATTTACATGTTTTTATAGTATAAGTAAATTAAAAGGATTTAATTAAGTAAATATTTTGTAACGTTAAAATTTAAAAACTCAAATAATCCCGCGTTATTTGGTAGAATAAATCGAATAATAAACTCGAAGACCCATCTGGCACCGAGATATTAAATTCGAAAAAGTATGTTGGCGCGAGTAGTACTATTCTAACTTTGGTATAGGCAGTATAGCGCCTCGATTTTTATAATTAATACATTTAAATAGTTAACTCCTAATTTTGTGGGATATTATAAATCGAAGGTGCATCGTTTGATGATAACTCTTGTAGAGAGTCATCGCACGCTATTTAGAAGCGGACATAAAGCTGCAATTTAAAAGCCGAGTTATATATTTCAAGAAACTAAATATATGAACCCTGCTCACCAACATAGGGTATGTTTTTTTATATAGATATTTTTTAAATTAATTAAGGGGATTATCAATGTACACATTGTTTCAGGGTTATTTCAATTAGTTATAGATATTTAGTACTGTTAAGTATTTCTATTCCTACCACATCTGGCCAGGGGTTCAGTTGTCCGATCTGTGCTGTTGCATTTTTCTGTTGCGGCCGTTAACATTCATCTACTGGGAAAATGGCATATCACACCTGAGGATCAATTGCATTTGGTATCAGTAATTGTCAGATCAACTTAAACTGGGATCGACTGGAGCATGATCACATCTGCTTTGAAACAAATATTTGTTGCTGTGGGTCACGTGAGTACGAAAAAAATATTTTGTGAAATTGGATCCAATTATGTGTGAGTGAATTTTGTCAAACTTTGTAATTTTGCGAATATTTATTGGTCTATTTGATTTTGTTTTGTTACGATTACGATGTGA
>JAWQRP010002562.1:0-15246 GCA_033557875.1 Quadriops clusia | reverse complement strand
GCTATGAGTCTGCTCTGAACAATAACGATTTTATATTGCATTATTTCACACTGCTTGAAGGACTTGTCTACGGATAAACACAACTAGGACCTCCTAGGACGATTACGACACGAGCCACTACCTAATATCATCAGAGACAGAAGCACCTTTAATCGCAGATATAGACGCGGTTCATTTGAGGTTCAACTCCGGGATAAGAGATATAATAAGAAAATATTTCTATAGTCCTCGTTTTGAATTGTTACAGTACTTACTTTGTTGATATTACGTACCTTGCATTCTGGAGTGTTTATAAACATCCAAAAACCGCTAACTCATCATTTATATTCTTGAATGAAATCAATCGAATCTTCTCCAAAAAATATTGCCAAGAATATATTGGTATTGAATTAAATAAATTTATTTTTGCTCATATATGAAACAATGATACTCTTAACCAATGCATTTATTCTTGGACCAAGTTTAGTGTTCCCTCAGTGTACATAATTCCTAATAAAAAAGGGTAATACTCATCAAAATGAAAAATCCCTAAATTTTATACATTCACACCAACATGTACTCGCTGCAACGATTCAGAGCTTTAAGCCGGGGAAACTTTGATTTCCGAACTTGGTTCGCACAGAAATGGTAAATCACAGACTGTTGGAAACGCTGCAAGAATATTAAATATGCAAGAACTGAGCTCCGGCGTTACTCTCCTGGCACGAAATTCGCAGTTTGCTAGACCTTGTTCTCGAGTGCCCCAAAGCGATGATGAATGCTGAAATCGGTATCGCAGTCATTACCTAAGTAGTTCCGAAACAATTTCACTTTCAAAGTACGAATCAGCCTGGCCGCTATTGAAGTCGAGTCTCTCGGAAAATTTAAAATATATCGGGTCACTTCGCCCTGCGGAATCCGGCCGGAGCTGAAATTTTAACATCGGTTCATTTCTACGGCAGTCGACTCAATAGATTAGTGATCAATTAACAATTATGATCAATCAATCAATTCAGACGGGAAAATCCATCAATCATTTTCAATAAGTAATCTCCAAATCTCTACATATAAAACAACCATTAGTTTTAAGTGCGTACTACATAAATTCCGCTTTAAAATTCTGATTTCGCTCAATATAAATTCTAATTTTCCTGCTTCTAATTTCAAACGGCGATTAAGATAAAAGGGGGAAATAAATCGAAACAAATTTATATGAAGAGCACTCAAGAAATTCGAATAATTTCTCTCACGCCTCGCCCCCGGCAAATAAAAATTATTCCAGCCAGAAATCCCAACGAGGGGAAGTCTTGTCAACAGTCAAATCGGCCCCAAATTGGCCGGCGACCAGGGAAAGCGAATCATAATTAATTTCCATCGTGTTCAGAATGATTGGAAAAGTTCCCTTTTAGGCGATTAGCCGAAAATTAATTTCGGTTATTTAATTTTCCTCCCATTCTGCAAGGTAAACGCGAAGGGTCTGGCGAAACAAAACCGGCCTGTTTGTTCCGGGCAGGCACATTGTTCCTCAGGAAAAACTGCCATGCAGAGAGGTTTTATATTTGCTCTTTGAAATTGCTTCGCGTCCTTAATGGACAATATTTCTGTGCGGGCAGGAGAAAGGAAGTTTTCTCTTGCGGAAATTCAACGTGGACGACAGTGCGAGAGGCCGTGAATGTAAGGGATCATTATATCTCCGCGAAATGAAGAGATTTTATGTGCGTGTGGATGTGGGCGTAATTCGGCCATGTTTATGAATAAAATTATCCACTTCGAATAAAAAAAAATTTTTGAAAATTGTAGGTCATATAAAGAAATGATATTAAAATCACCTTGGAAGTAACGCGTATCATTCCTATTCAACCGGAATATTGAAATCAAACTGTTTTGGAATTAACTATATCTAAATTCAACTTTGATCCTTGTAATTTCTGACTAACTTATAAACTCAATGAAAACGAATATGATCGCCGAGCCAAAGTTTATGAAAATTTTAGCAGCCTTTTCGGCACAAATCGTCCAATATTAAACAACATTCGTTTTCCGGATGAGTGCCATTTTAGTTTAAATGCAGATCCTAACAAACGCAACGGAACTGATGAAATAGAGTGCACATGAATGTAGAGAAATGAATATTCAACGATGCGGAAAATTAAATATTTAGGCGGGAAATTTTGGGATTCATTATTAGAAGAGGGTCGCACCATAGGAGAATATGAAATTATCAGTATATTCCAATAGAAACTCGCTTGTGATTTTCGAAATTTAATTTCATTCAGTATGCGGAGATATTTGTGTATTTTCTAACTACCACAAATTAGATTTGCTGAATTAAGAAATCAAATGTCAAAATGCGTGATATTTACTAGGAAAATAAATGACTAAGAACAAATTATAGAAAGAGAGAGTAATAGGTTGGAGTTCTTTGGATTTTTTTAAATATTTGGGACTTACGTTGGATGATAAAACTAATATTTGAACTTTTGGTTACGAGTCAAGAAATGAAAGCAATTAGAAATTTAAATAGAAAAAAAATCCTTTGCGGGGCAAAATGTGGAGGGCATCTATTAATAGTCCTTAAATTGTTAAAGCTATAGCTAGGGTACACCTGGAATATAGTTCAGTTTAGTGTTGAGTGGTTCCATAAAATATGTGGGAAAAATATGATAAGATCCAAACGACTGGCGCAAAAATTTATGGAAGAAAATTAGGTCTCCGATATTTATAAATTCATATTTAATTGATGCAAATAAAATTTCATTGATACATTTAAATAAACCTTCTAACTTTTGATTTAATTTACATTGTCAGATAAAAAGGCACAAAATTTACGTTTATCAAATTAAAAAATGCACCACTCGTATTACTCAGAGAATTTTTGAAAAATTAAATAGAGGACATTGTCGAATTTTGAGATCTTTTATTCACATGGTTCTGTATATCTAAATAGTATTAAGACTTTCTTTGCGACTTATGCACCCTCAAGAAATATAACAGTATCCTCTAGACTACCAGATAGATGTCTCAACTTCTTCGCAATGCGATTTTAATGTGTTGACCTGATTTTGAGGGAAAACGTTAAGACTTTGATTTGCTCTGATTCTAAAAATGTTCTTACTGCCGTAAATAAGCAAAATTTTAGTGTAAAGACGTCCATGCTTATTAATCATATCAAAAAATTACGTTTGATTGCTATAAGATGGATATAGATATTCAATTGGTGTGGATCCCTAGTCACTGTAAAATTCTGAGCTGAAGAGGCCAAAAGAACAATAAATGCATATTTATTTAATAATATACATCTGAAATGTACTGAATATTTAAAAATACTCAGGAAAGATCTTAAAGAAAGATGGGAAAATGTTGAATTGGTGCAAATAAAACGTATTAAATGCGTTTTGTTCTTTAGTGACGTTGTGTCATTGTCTTAATCGTCATTATTAAAATTGTGCATAATGGACATTTGTGGATTAATGCAAAGTTGGGGTATATCCCAGGATATAATAGACACCTTTTCAAGTAAGTACCAGTCTCGAAATGTCTAGTATTACGTATAATAATCTTCACTTCGTTGTGTATAAGTAAAAAATCTTAGCTTGTATAGGGTACGATTGTATATGCACGTGTTGTTTGGTTTGCAACACACAAATCCACTCAGCATTGATATCGCGTATATTTTGATTGATACCATTTTGCAGATTCAGTCCAATATAAATTTCATTAAGGGAGCTTTTACTATTACGAACCAAACACAAGTTCCTATAAGCATCTGATATGGCCTCAGTGGGACCCCCAACTTTACATCGCTCCCGGACGATGGGGCACTCAAACATTTTTTCCTAATCAGAAAAATCATCGCCTTAGCAACTAGGCTACCAACGCCGACAAAACGTAATTGTATAAATGTCCAAATGCAACATGCATATGAGCACCTCAAGAGGTATTGAGTACAGTAATATTATACCCACTTGATACACTTTACCTCTGAAATGCTTATATGGGAAATCGACGACATATAAATTTTGCCAATTCTTGAACCCCTCCCACCCCACTAGCCTGCAATGGTCACGTAGATATTGCTCCCTTCCTCTTTTTTTGTCATGTTATGTTAATTACTTTTTAAATGCAATTTTTTTAGAAAATGACATATCCTATGATGTGTTCATCTACCTCAATGACGCAGAACTGAGGGAATTGATTCCCAATTCTGTAGGAATGCTATAAATAATAGGAATGAAAGTAAAAGAACTGAAGGAAGAGGTAATTGTTATTTAATATTGTTATTTTATTTTTAATTCTGTAAACTATTATGCGTAGTTTACCACCATAACTTAATCATGATGCGGGGCTTTTGATATATAGATAGGTGTAATTTTAGCACGAAGGAAAAGTAAGAAGTGAAAGTACGCTGACTGCGACTAATTCAACATTGGACATAGATATTGAAAATGAAATAACTGAACGAGGCAGTTCTAATTCCCAAAATTTGGTCATTTGTGAAAATCAAAGTTTTCCCGATTTCGATTTATCGACTTTATTACAAACGACTCCCTTAGGAAAGAGTATACAAAAATATTACGAAACTAATAACAATTTGGATGAACTAAGACCAAAAAGACTTGTCGAAATTATCGTTAAACATATATACAACTATATTATTAAGAGGTAAGAATTTTTTGACAATTATGTATTTATAATTTATTATATTATGATTTACTTTTTTATACCAGCGTTTATGCCCTTGTATAAAAATGAAGTAACACCTACATTTTGTATTATAAAACATATTTTTATAAAAAAAAAATATTTAAATAGTTTCCTTATTTTGTAATGAACTAGTGACTGAAAGGTTTGTTGAACACTATAAAGCATACATAGTTCGAGAATCATATAAGAATTTATTAATACCACTTAATGAGATTGCTTGCAGTATGCCAACTATTTTACATAAGTTAGGTAATAATGTAACCTATGTGACCATGTATTAATATTGTAATAAAGAAAAATGTTTTTATTTTATTAAAATATACCATGTGAAATAAATTAGAATTTGTGAATAAATGTTTTTCAGTGTGTTTTATTTATCTAAAGTATTATTGAACATTTATGTATTATGATATATTTTCATGATATATGGCTGTAAAATGTTCTATCATGTTAGTAACTACATTCTTCTGATAACATACGAGATTGTTATTATGCAATTTTTACTACAGAGTGATTTAATGAAATGTTGCCAGAGTTAAGGTGGCAACAAAGGTTTTTTTCAGGTTGATGACATGTTAGTGTCTCCTATATTCATTATTTTGACATTTAACATTAGAATTGTATAAATGTTAATGTATTTAATACAGAAAATACTAATATGTCTCCAAACTAAACAAAACAAAAACCTATGTTGCCACCTTAATTCGAGAAACGTTTCATTAAATCACTTTGTAGAACGAATAATTGTGCACTGTCAATTTGACCAATTTTAACAAATAAATCCAACACTATCTTAGTATCAAATTCAACTATAGCAGAGTCGATTTAAACAGATACTAATTAAAAATTGAAGCTATTTAATACTTTGCTCAAACATAATATACATTCAAAATAAATAGAACTACAGTTGAATTAAATATTTCAAACAATAAAAGTGAATTTAAGGCATGTTGAAGTCAAATATGCCATATGGTAAAAGTGAGTTTACTGATATTGCTGCTTCAATACATTTCATAAAGTAAATTCTACCATATCATTTCATAAAATGTAACATAAGATCTTGTTAATGTCTAACGATATGAAATACTTGAGATGATCTGTTCATATACTCGTGCATATATGAACATACTATATGGTTGAAATAACGATCTTATAGTTGTATGAACCATTCCTTTTTGTGAGTGCAAGGAATGTCACTTTGCTAAATGTTGTATTACGCTGATACCAAATAATTTATATCACCCGCCTTACAACTAGTTACTTTTCTACGTGTAATGTTTATAACAAGGTAGCCAACTTTTGTTACCATTTGTAAAACTTGAATGGCTGCTCATAAGCGCATGACTTCAGTTGAACATCCTGCTAAGATTTTGACTACAATTTATTTATAACTGACGAGGTGAGTTATTTGGTTCAACTTGTTGTTTGGCAGCAACTCAATTTAACTGTATTTTTACTGTATATTACAACTTTCAATGTTATTTTAAGAACAAATGTCTTTGTCTTTTGTAGCGTCCGTAGATGCATCAAGTTTGGATGCGAAACTAGTAACGCGAGCAATAAATATATTTTGCGGAAAAGAGTTTATTATTATATCCAATCTACTCCACCCGCTTGGACAATCTACCCAATTACCCATGATCTTTTGTTATTTTTTCACAAAATCAGACTAAATAAGTTTTTAAAAGTTCAACAAAACGCATTAGTATAAGAATTTAGTTAAAAAAAATTTGTATCCTAGAAAATATTAAAGAAGTCTCTGAGACTGCACCTCACCGGTTGCGTGACAAAAATAGCACCTCAGTGGTTAAGGGTTAAAATCCATCATATACACATACCTATCAACATCAGGCGAGAATAAGCAAAACAACTGCATATTTGTATATGCTATTTCAATAATTTTGAAATAAACAACACAATCTAACAATTCCTAATTTTTTACAATAAATACTATACATTCCCAGAATCACACGCGAGTCACTCAAGATAAAAACCAACTCAAATCTATGCACAATCAGCCCATTTTTATGTTTAAGTATTACAATGCATTTTCATGCAAACTTTTAATGCAACTATGTATTATTGTGGAACTATTTTCACATTTAAAACGATTATCACCATAGTTCCATGAACTACTTAGCCGTAAGCATGAATGCACACAATTATTTCATATCACATTAGGCACGTATGCACATCTTTTAATCAGGAAAAATAGTTTCATTGATTTACTTGTTAAATAATATCCCAGACAATATTGGATGGAAATCTATTAGTATCGCCAAAAAAAACTATAAATTATAATTCGCTATCGATTGATCTTAATGCTAAAATGAAAGAGATTCCAAGGACGTTTTCCGGAAAATAGAACAAGTAAGTTCATTCCATGATCGATGCACACAACTGCAATTTTTCATAAAATAGCAGAATAGCGTGGGCATCAAGCTATATAATGAATTACCGCAATAACAATGCATTCAGAATGAATTGGCAGCAAGAAATACGAGAACTACAAGAAATACTGTCGAATGTTCGAATAACATTGGCATACTAATGCGCAGATATAGAGCCGTGCTTCGAAAATATTAGGGAAACGTATTCCACTTACATGTTTACCCAAGCAAAGCTTCACTTATCTAATAAAAATAGTAAAATTTTAAAAAAATTGAAGAATCGTCCACATTAGCGAAATCACGATTTCTGATAGTATCTCAGATATTTGAAGGTACGCCAATAACATCAATCATCGATCGCTTGCAACTTTTTTCAAGATAAATAAGGCGTCAATAAAAATGCACCAGATAGTAAATTAAATAAATACGTTGATAATTGCCTTAATTTGCTAGTACCTCCATTGGTTTAATTAGCTCAAAATGTACCTCTGGGCAGCTTTGTTGGCACTTTGTGCGTCTACTGTTGTGGCCGTGCCCTTAATTCCTCGAGACGATTGTACAGCGGATAATTGTATTGCAGCTGATGCTTGTGTGTGCTTATCTAACGCTTCACCTTTACCTTTGGAAGAAACTCCACAGTTCGTCGTAATTACCTTCGATGATTCCATAAACAACATTACTTTGGAGGGAACCTATTTGCCTCTTCTGAGGGACAGGGTCAACCCAGATGGGAACCCAATTGGGGCAACATTCTTTGTGCCCCATATGTACACTAGTTACATCAGCATCAACGAGTTGTATAACGCCGGATACGAAATTGGGTCTAACAGTATATCGTAAGTAATCAAGAAGACAGCATAGAAAACATTATTGGTAAACATTAATGATTTTCTGCAATTCCAGAAAGTCCCCGACCGTCAGTTACTGGTTGGACGCAGATGTAGAAGCATTAGTTAAGGAATTCGGGGGTGAGAACACCATCCTCAACATTTTCGCCAACATTCCCTTGGAAGATATCAAGGGAGTGAGGTCACCTTACATGAACGGAAACACCACATTTGATGCGTACACCCAAGTTGGATATTTATACGACAACTCTTGGTCAACTTACTTTAACAAGTCTCTGTACCCTTACAGCTTAGACTATCCCTCTTCTCAAGACTGTCTGAATGGAAGATGTCCAGATGCCACATATCCCGGTTTCATGGTTCACCCAAGAAATGATCTCAATGGAATGGATGGGGTCGAATGTAACTCCTTGGCTGAATGCCAAACTGACGAGTAAGTTAATATACAAATGTTATAGACACAAGCAAAAAATAATTCTTTCTTTACTTCAGACACACAGAGAGTGAAATCCTGGATTGGTTAAAGGCCGAATTCGATCGAATTTATGCGACCAAAACTCCCCAAACTTTGTCTCTTAATTACCGCTGGTTATCAACCGAGAAACATGTCACTGTCTTCTCCAACTTCTTAGACCATCTATCATCTCTCTCCGACGTATTCATCGTCGCTCATGAAGATCTCCGTGCTTGGATGTTAAATCCCGTGCCACTAGCTTCATACCAAAATCCTCCTAAGGAAAGAGATGCCGCTTGCGAAGCTTTAACTTGCGAATTGGTACACCCAGTCACGGAGGAACATGTCTGGATGGGCTCTTGCGTACCTTGTCCTGAAGAATATCCTTGGTTGGATAATCCTGACGGAATGCCTGGTGACGGAAAATAAACTGATTGTTACTAAGAATCCTATTATCTTAAGATATTAAAGCTTTAAATGCAATCATATTTTTTTCCTTTTTATTGACAATAACAACTCCCAAACACAAAAAGTAATCACAAAATACCAAAAATACCTTTTTTTGAGAAATATATACTTTATAATTATCTGTGGAATGTTAATGGTTTGATCATCTTATTTTAATTAACTATTTGGTAGTACCCAACTATCGTATGTGTAGTAACTTTGTTCCCTAAATTAAGTGATAACTTATTTCGTGAAATTATTTACTTTGACTCAGATTATCGAAAGAAAATAAATATAAATCAAACGGAGAAAGATGACATAAGACTGATTTAGTACATTGATTGTAAAAATCTGAGCAATGATAAGATTGAATAACAAATAAAAGCAAATTAGATTAACTAAGATAATTTTATAAATATTCCACGAATTGCGACATTTCGGTGAGGTTAATAAGATGATAACGAACAAGACTACGTCCTAATAGTTATTAAAATTAACATAAATCAAAGAGTACAGTAGGTAATAAAATATTTGACAAAGTGCACAGTCGGTAGAAAATAGATACAACTTTTGAACAAACCGTATAGAATAAATAATGTAACAAAAGAGACAAATATCTAACAACGCGCAGAGGAGTGTTTATAAAACTGACGAAAGTATGTTTCGGTATTTCACACTTTTTTATTAATTTTCTAAAGTCCGAGTTGGTTCTTTTATTGCATTAACATATTTTGCATATGCGATTTCAAATATTTTTAAATGAACAATAATATTTATACTCGAAAAAATAAATACTATGGATTCCCGAAATGAACCGCTCAAGATAAAAACAAAATCAAAACTGTACACATTCAGTTCATTTTTGTATTTGAGAAATACAATACGATCCAATGTAAATATTTGATGCAACAATGTATTGTTACGATTATTTCAAAAGACAGCATCAGGCACGCATGCACATTTATTCATTAGGAAAAATAGTTTCATTTATTCACTTGTTAACTAACGTACACACGTATATCACATAATATTAGAGATAGAAATCTACTAGCTTTTTTTTCTTGGGTTATGTGCCGGGATAAAACTATAAATATTAGTTCGATATTGAATGATATTAATATAATGTTAACATGAAGGACTTTCAAAGGATTTTCCCGGAAGTCATAATACCAAAGTAAAAATAAGTTCATTGCATGATCGATGCAGAAAACTGCAATTTTTCGTCAAATAACAGAATAGCGTGGACATCAAACTTAAATAATGAATTACCACAATAACAATGCATGCAGAATGAATTGGCAGAAAATAATTCGAGATATTCAAGAATATTTGAATAATATTGCCATACTAATGGGCATATACCTATATAGAGCCATGATTCGAAAATGTTAATGAAACGTATTTCACTTGTAGGTTTACATCTAATAAAAATAGTAAAATTGAAATGACGGGTTATCGGAAAGTAGCTGAACAAATTTTGAAATATCAATTTTTTGTTAAATCAAAATTAATTTTATTTAGCGTCTTAGGTTATGAAAACGTAATTCAATTGCAATAGTTTTCACATTTCTTTGATATTTGTCTTGATTCTGCTGAATTAACCTCCCAACCACCTGCTTAGACCTTATAAACATAAATATCCCAAAAGTCTTCAAAAGAACGGATATTTAAGACGTTGAGAGAATTCAATTCCCTTCGAACAAATCGGATATTTGTGAGTTAGGTAAAATCAATAGATTTTTTATTATTTTCCCCGCAAGTGTTATTAGTACGATGCGTTACATGTTTCGTACTAACTAAACTTGCGGGGAAAATAATAAAAAATCTATTGATTTTACCTAACTCACAATTGGGTATAAACCCCATAGAACCTAACAATCCTTACATAAAACGGATATGTTCATCATGCAATCAGTCAGTGGACTTTTTGGCAAAATGTGCAGTCGCAAGATCTGACCAGAATATCCAAATGTGTTTCTGCCTGTTTTTGTTTTATTAGTTTTTTCAATTTGCTCAGAGAATTTTTATTCAAATAATTGTTAGCATTGACCCTGAAATCTTTGATGGTTGTGATGAATGTCTCTGATAAACTAGCCTACCAAATAAGGACCTTTTCTACAAAGTTATTTTTTTTCAAGTTTATTTTGCACAGTCTGCAGTATTCTGAAGGTTTTCAGAACAAAAACCACTATTTCCAGTTTCAGCGTCTCCCTATTTAAATAAGAGATTTCTTGTGATTTCCGGTCAAACCAGAAGTGGAACGCAAGTGCGTTACAGTTGAAAAAATCCGTCATATTGCGTTCGACAAATATACCAAAACTCATTGGAATATCTCTCAGAACAAAAAATTATAGGGTGTTCCATAATCCAGTATAGTTTTATATTCACTGGTGGGACTCTGATTTCATGCAAGTGATTAAAACGGGGCAGAGGCCACATTTTCAGGTATTTGTAAATGAAATTTATAGAATAAGAAGTTCATACTATCAGCTTGAAGAAAACATTCTCATCAGGCCGAAACTTCGCGGAGTTTTTTTGTAAATCCACATAAACATTTGCATCGTTTGTATGAATGAGACAATCAGGTGAATATTTTAAAGGCCTCTCAGGGCCTGAAAGAAAAATTAATTGTAAAAAGTGAATCTGATCAGATTTCTCTGACTAACAACGAAAATAAAGAAAAACTAAAGAGGGCAAAAATTGATTCTTTATTTTGCGTCTGCCCCACTGCGAATTAAATTGATTTAATTTTTCGATTTGTAAAGTCAAAGAAATGTCTGCTGAAACGGCGCTAAACGCATTAAATAGTTAAAGCAACTAATAGGAAAAATATCTTTCAATTACAAATTATTGCATGTACAAAAGTGAAATAAATGTAAATTTTCTTTGTTTATCTTTAATTTCGTCTTATCGGTATTTCATTTATCCGACGAACCTCCAGTCCTGAGGTGGGTGGATAATAGAGCGTCTACTGTAATTATACTGATTAACTTCAGGAAAATTTCACAATTCGTCGAATATAAATAAATTAATCTTAGTTAATAATCTAATGTGCTTTTACTTGCTATTAAATCTTATCATTGCCCAGATTTTTGCAATAAATGTATTAAATCCGACTTAAGCTAACCAGATGTTTACTTAATTTTGTTAGGTACTAGCAGACCCGTCGTTCTTCGAACGACACTTTGAGTAAATGGTTTTTTTCAAAGGGGCAAGAGTGTAGTGTACATGATAGAAATGGAAAGAGAGGCCAAGACGTTGTTTGAATGAGAAGAATATTTTTTCTTTTTTTTAATAGATTATATATTTTATTTTCCTCGTCTTTTCAATTTCTTTATCTCTTTCTCGTTTTACCCCGTTTCGTCCCGTCCCGTACTGTTATGATGATTATGCTTTGGGATAGATTATGTAAAAGTGTAATGATACACGTGCTAGCTTTTCACTAACCACCTTTATTCTTTTCTTACTTACTGTCTGTCAAACTTAAAAATCGATATTCTGTTCGTCAATCCCTTCTTCGCGTCTTAGGCTGCGTGCGCAACCTTCTTCTTCTTCTTCACACAACAATTCATAAGTTCTAACACGTACCATTCCTGTATTTTAATTGAATTTTATTTTTACTTTTTTTAAATTTTACTTTTCTTTATTTCAAGACATTTCATTTCATTTTCCTTTCCGTTCTTGTTTCTGGTTCAATCTCCATTTCCAAACTAATTTCCCGTACTATACCGTACCCTTTCCTTATTTAATTCTAATTTATTTTATTTAGTTTAATTTTATTTTACTTTAGTTTCCTTTGCGTCATCGTTTCCAGTTCAGTTATCGTTCGTGTTCTAGTACCAGTACCCATTCCCTATTTTATTTCAATTTAAGTCTAATTTATTTTATTTAGTTTAATTTTATGATACATTGGTTTTCTTCCCGTCATCTATCCCGGTTCAGTCTCCGTTCCCGTTCTAGTTTTAATTCAAGTACCTATCCCCTATTTTATTTTAACTTAATTCTAATTTGTTTTATTTTGTTTAATTTTATTTTACTTTATTCTCCTTCCCGTCCTCGTTCCTGTTTTAAGTCCCGTTCTCGTTTAAGTTAAAGTCCCGTACCCTTTATATGAATATACATAAAAATGTTTATTCTTTAAGTGAAGCTTATTTTTATGCTATATATGTCAAAACTACATAAATAAAAAAAGAACATAAAACATCAATCAATCACACAATAGGAAATGTCATGTGGCTGTAAGCACCACACAGACTGGTAAAAACTAAAGTCGCTTTCACAAAATCCAGTCTCCCTGTTAAAATGTTTAACTTTCAATGGACTGTATTTTTTACATGAATTATTTACAAACTTGTTTTCACATTGATATTTTAAATTCTATCATTATTATTAATTAAAACATTTTTCTTATGCCCACTAAACAACTAAATATTCATTCCCGCCCACCTTGAAGACACCGTCTTCAATGTTACAAATTGTCTTTATTAATAGGTAACAAGCAAAGTTTTTTAACTCCTCGACGAACTATTCCATTGCTTGTCTGAACTTCTGCCAGTCGAACTTCTCCATCTGTTCCGGGATAAGTCTTCAATATTCGTCCCATCCTCCAGGTTAACGGAGACGAATTTTCTTCTACTAACAGCACCATGTCTCCCGACGCTGTGTTACGTGCCCGATTTATTTTCTTAAGTTTTTGATGTGTTCAAATTTGTACATAAACACTGTATATAAATAGGTACTATTAATTATATTAATTTAGAGCATGAGAAACTTTAGAGTTAAATAGTATTATTGTAGTTTTCTTTTATATGTAGTTCATAAGATGTCGATCAAATTTTCTACCTCCTTTTACGTTTGGATTTTTTTAAATTAATATCGTCAGTACATTATTTGATAGCTGAGATAAGCAACGTTTTATTGTGACTGCTAATAGGAGCAGGTATTTGACTTCAAAATTTTCTTTATTCATTTCACTTGCACATATTTTTCACACAGTCTAGCTGATAGCTGCAGATTGCTGAAATTCATCTTTGATATTCTTGAACGAGCTACACATATCTTCTACAAATTTCATCTTTTCCGCAAATCTCATCGTTGTCATCTTACCTCAGGAGATCATTTAATGCCGACTTCGTGCAGGTAGAACATTTTCCTAAATTGAATATTAAAAGAAAATTAAGTTTAATCATACGGATTTGCTTTAACGATAGCTAGTATTAAAATTAATTATCAACTGAAATATTATCACTTTTACTACTTTGTACGTACTCCATCATTATTACTGAATATAGTTTTGTTGTTTAACTCTAAAGCACTATTTTTCATTTAGTCCCTCAGTCAATTATAAGTATTTTCTACAAAATGTGGAATGGCTTCCTTGACGAGGACAAATCTTAAGATCCAGGTAAGATTTCGAAGGCATAACTAAACCTGCGAGTATCACTAATTAGCCGTGGCAATAAACATATTAAAAAATAATAAAAATATTTTATTCCCATTTGACCATCAGGGAGTAACAGCTGGCACTAAAGATCTGTTTCGCCATTTGTTCCTAGTTTGAAGCTGATTGAGGTATTATTTGCTCCACCTTGTCCAAAAACTCTGCTTCATTTGTTGAATCTGATTATACGATGATATCGTAGATACAGAATGCACATTTAGTTCCGGTAATGTTGTCAATGGTTGACCTATGATGAAATGCCCCGGTGTAAGAGGTTGCATATCAAATGGATTTCACTCATAGGCGAAATGGGCCTTGAATTTAGAATTGCTTCAATCTCTGTCAGTAATGTGTAAAAATTTTCATATGTACGAGTATTCCCGCCTATGATTCGTTTTAAATGAGTTTTAATTGATTTCAACCCGCTCTCCCATAATCCACCAAAATGTAGTGTTCTAGGGGGAATGAAGTGCCAAGAAATGCCTTGCTGCGAAGTATAATTATCTATTTCATTTGCGCTGTTTTTTATTAATTCAAATATTTCTTTTAGTTTATTATTCGCACCTACAAATGTTTTTCTATTGTCTGACCAAATGTCTCGTGGAATCCAACGTCGCGCGATACATCTCTTTAAACAATTTAAGAAACATTCTGTTGTCAAGCTGGTTACTAATTCAATGTGGACAGCCTTTGTACAAAAACAAACAAAAATACAAACATAGCATTTACTTGATCGAAAACCCCTAACACGTTTTTCTTTTGTCAGAAAAGGTCCCGCGAAATCTACTCCCTGTAGAACGGGTACAGTTTTTTGTGCATACAATTCTGGTTTCTGTACTGCCTAGAGGCGATGAGACAATTAAAAAATAAGAAGACATCATTGCCAGTTGTTTGACTATCCGTCAATCTGACGTTTTAATGCACTGAAAGCTATCAGAACGCAAGAGGACGGTTGCCATGTAAACGTTAAATTTGTCAAAGATT
>JAWQRP010002561.1:0-15253 GCA_033557875.1 Quadriops clusia | reverse complement strand
TTCGCGCAAGCGCACATCACACTTGAAAAAACACCATTACTATTGGTTTTTTTAAGGAATTGTGGTTCCCCTGGGTTTTCCGCGTACAACGATACCCATATTGTTATGAAAAATCTTAATTAACTCACTAATTTAAGCATTTAATTGAATGCAGAGCCAAAGTTTCTCTGGTCGGCTGGACGAGGTTCTGTATGTATATAATAGGAGCAAAAGGCGTTTAAACTGGTTTATGTTCTTTTCAACAGCACAAATTGATAGTTATGTGTAAGATACAGGGTCGGTCCACTAGTAAAATCAGTAAAATATACATCTATATGGTAATTTCTAAAAGTCTGATCAGCCCTGTATCGTACAGTGAACGGTACAGATACAAACTAATGAATATACTGTAACAGAATTGTTGCGGGTGAAGTAACTTTGTTCTTTCAATCAAATGCATATTTATTTATCAAATTTCTTTGGTTTGACTCTGACAACTGAGAGAAACAGGATAAATAAACACATCAAATTGCCGGAAATTAGTTTAATACATTTACGGCCGGTATTATAAACGCCAGTTAAAGTTATCTCGTGCCAAGTCAGGCACATCATCTCGAAATCGCCTTGCATTTTAGCATGATTGGCACAAGATAACTTTAACTGGCGTTTATAATGCCGGCAGTTAGTGTAAATAACACTAAAGATTGCTCAACACTACAAAGGTACAATAGTTAGATACTTAGTATTAGCGTAATTAACAACCGACTCTTGACTATCCTCACGTTGAGGGCGCAAGTGGTTCGATTTCATGGGTGGAGGCGGTGGTTTCCTTGTGACACCAGGTGGGTCACAACTCATCTTCCCTTGCTACACTCATGCACTAGTTCCGAGAATTTTTAGTCCCAGACAGAAGTTGCCGATTCCATAGGTCTGCTTTTGCACATGTAGGTAGTCTGCAGAGATGCACAAAAACTTTGCATCTTATTGAAGATTTTTATTATTAAGTCACAAAACCAATCCACCTCAATACATACGTAGGCGTGTGTAAATGTGAAGTAGTGTACGGTATTACTGGAGCATGTCCACACCGTTGCTACACTCTTGAATTCATGTAAAATAAGGGCATATATGGGGTAATCACAGTCACTGATTTCAAAAATCACATTCATTTAGCTTTACACTGTAATACAACCTAACCTACCCCACTCCCTGCTAAACAACGATAATATCTTGCCATAATTTATTTCTATTTAGGAACGATTTTAGGTTATGGTCCGTCAAATGTCACTGACGGCGAACTTTAACTGTCATAAATCTACTTTCTCTTTCTATCCTTAGCATTAACCATACATAAAGAAAGATAAATTCATGATGTTCTTCTTCTTCCTTAAATTTACCACTTGGCTTCTTATTCTTCTTACATCGCGAGGTTGCCAGGTGCTCCCCGTAAAAACGTGAGTCATCATAAAGTTTAAATATATTTTTTTTAATTAATAAAAGAGAGTACAGCCATTTGGTCTAGTGTAAATCATTCCATTTAATATGTAGAATACGACAAGAGAAATAAGAAAATTGATGAGAAGACCCCATTCTCCGTCGAACTTTGGTAAATCGATAGTGGGTAATTTGGGCTTGACGATTTTTTCTTTAGGAGACGGTATCATGGCAACACCATCACATACTTTTGATGTCAAAATACATCTCCTCAAAAACTTCGACAGGTTGATTTATCATCACATACCCAGGATCCAATTTTCTTTGCAAGAGTTGAATCTGCTCGTGAACGCTAATAAAGTCGTGAAAAGTATCCTCTAATTTACTACAACGTGCAGCAAACCCTTCACGTACCTTGGGATCTGTGGTAACCTTCAAGGAGGCATCATAAACTCTTTGAACCCGTTGAAATAATCGTTCATGAGGCGAGATTAACAAATCTAACTGATCTTTGTCAGACATAGCAGAAAACATCAATGAAACTACCTTATTAAAAAAACTATGTTAATTCAACCCCGACAACAAATTGCAAATAGATTAAAGAACACGGTCCACAAAATACAAAAGAAAATACAACTTAAACAAGCAAGCACGGTTGCAAAAAAAAATGCTTTGAAGTACCACAAAAAGAAGACCGAAACCCCACAAGCAAGGTCGATCCGGCTCGAAGGACCATAAATGTAGGGACGAGTAAAATAGCAACGTTGTAAACAAATATTTATAGCGACTAGATCGCGTAAATATCCAACAGCACTAACCTAACCAATATTTTTAAATCGACAGAGGAAATATTAGACTAGAATTCAACTTTAAAGTATTATGGACTTTAAAGTTAAATTTTTAGGGTAATTTTTTCTATAAGTTGAGTATCAAATCGACCTTGGATCGTTAGAACTAAATTTGAGTAAATTTAACTTTCAAGGATTTTCGTGTAATTGAGTTAAAATAGGGAATTTATATTTATATTACTTATTTTTGCGACATAATAATAACTTGTTGGTAAATAGTATTTGCTTCATGGGGTTACCTTTAGGTTAAAATTAGACTAAAATATACTTAATAAGTGCCTTTAAGGTTTAAAGGATATGAGGGTTGTTTCAAAGTTACATTTAACCAAATGTTGACCTGTTTTTTCACTTATAAATTTTATGACTATTAAGGTATACTTTTGATGTTAGTTTTTGGTAATATATAACTTCTAATCTTTACTTGAAATCATTTTGTATATAAAATTAAAAATTAAGTTGCAATATACTTAAATTTAACTTATTTAAGATATTTTTCCTTAACCACAGGTATAATTGACTAATGATGTTGGTTGGCATACAGCTAGCAATGATACAGGATCAAACTTTTAAATCTCCAAATTTTGGTCGAGCGGTAGGCTATAATCGCTTGCAAAGGAAATATCTCTGTTTAAGAAATAATGTGCGATCAGTCCTTTGTTGTCAACACAGTCATAAATAACTTATCTGTTAGAGAAGGGGCGATTACTGCGGCTATTGCCGTTCAGGAACTAGGGAGAAATGGTATGTAAAAATGCCGACACTTTATTTTTTATAAGAATTTAATAAACATTGTAAACCATGTATGTAGGTACTTCTAAACGATATATGTACCAGATGTTCGAATTGAAATGTAACGCAAAAAGCCCGGTGGTCTTTGATCTTCAAAGACGCGACAAAGAAACGACCGATTTTTTGATACAGTTCAAAACAAACACGTGATATATCGCTCTTGGGCCCATACCTTATCCCATTAAATTTGTGCCGTTTAGTTCTTGAAAGGCCAGCGCCGACAACTTGCTTTCAGGGTAGATGAGTTATTTAGAGTTTTGTTTGAAAACAAAGAAGAGACCGTGCCTGCTCTCAATAAGGGGGAATTATTGGAAGCATGCAATTTTTAGCCTAACACTCATGAAAAACTTCTAGATATTCTTAGTTCGCCCTGTAACATTTAATTAAGGTATTACATTAAACAACGATTTTTCATTAAAAAAAAAACATTTTTCGGGTAAGTTATATCAAAAAAAATATTTTTGACTTATTCAAAAGATCAGAATTTAAACAATAACTATGTATAGTCAAAAAACCTGACCTGACCTAGAGAAACAGATGCCATATTCAGATTCAGCAGTTCCGAATTATCATAAATTAGTTGAGAAAACCTAGACTATTTTCAAAACATTGTTTTTTGTTACTCCGTGTTATCTAAAACAGGGACATCGCATATTTTTAAGAAAAATGTTTTTCTGGCGTTCATAATTTTTGTTTACACATGCAATCTTATAAAAAGACAACTTTCACTTAAACTTTTGTATGTGTAGTTTTACAAGAAAATGCTATGCAAATATATTTCGAGCAGTGTAACCACCTGAGCATTTGAAAAATTGTGTAAAAAAGAATTATCTAACTAGGTATAGGTTTCCTAGTGATGATTTTTTTTCGAGCAAATCAATTTTAACATTACGCAAAACGTTTCCCATAAACCCACCATGGTGTCTTAAGATTGAACCTCAAACAACCTCGGGTCAAAACGACGACGCCCCGAGTGTTTGTTCTCATGAACCGACCTCTCTTGTAATCCATTTGGCGCATCTGTTTCGCGAAGCCCTTGCATAACAGCCGATGAAGAGTACACCTCACGACTTGGGCGACTTACGACGAAGGAGATACCGTATTTTACACCCATGTCGGGAGAATTCCAGGACACCAAGTGTCGTGCACCTACCTCGGTGTACTTGAAATTCTCAGAGGAGGACAAAGCACTCATAGAGAATAGAGTCTTTTGTTGTCGATGTCGCGAGTCTCTTCCAGGTGTGGTGTGTAACTATTGTTTTTTCCTGATATGTCAGCCTATTGATGGCAAAAGGTTACAAGAGGGACGATCTGCCATGAACTAATTGATAGATGAATTTTAGATTAGTGTAAAAGGAAGGAAGAGCCTGAACAATGCATTGGTTCAAACCAAAATAACCATTCTGGTTCTTGAAGGTTGTTGTAAGATATTGTTTATAATATTTTTTTTATTAAGTTATTAAATCTTTGGTGGTAAAGACACGATAAAGAACTGCATAAAATAAACGATATAATCCTTACAGTCGTTTTATTTGAATTTAATTTTATGTTTTAATTTTTCTAGAACTAGATATACAATTACACTTGCTTATTATAATGCTACCTTAATTTATGTGCTAAGTTAATTAAGAATAGTCATTAGAGCAGAGTAAAGAAATAGAAACAGATTTATCTACTTAAATTCCAAGGTGCCATTACGGTTCTACCTCGACATTTTCAAAGAGTGGCCAATTAACCTAAAACTGGTGTCTTCATTGTGTGTAGGAAGTGCATATTCTAGAGTTGGAAGAAACAAATACAATCCCTCTCTATAATTCACCTGTGCACTTACCTCGTTGAGCACAGCTATGACTTAATTTAAGCATCATTTAACCCAATTAGGGTGCTTATTCTCTATTGCTCGTTATGTCTACACGACCATCTTTATCTAGAATCGAATAAACCCATCTAGGCGATGTCACGTTGGTCATGCCGGTTGGAAACAATAGAGTCTATCATCTGATTTATCCAAATACTTTCCCACAAGATATTACTCAATAGATTTATATCTGCTGATTCACAAACGTTCGAATGGTTACACATATCAAACAAAACCCAAAAGTCTAGACCACCTTAACTACTAAGTCGTACAAAAAGTTGCAAAACCACTTGGAGTACCACTACAACTTATTCGAATGCTTATTCTATTGCCTAAAAATAGGCAACACAAAACTCCGCGCTGTTTGCAATTTGCATAAGCGAAGTAAGATCAAGAATAAGTGCATCAAAAAAAAGTAATATCTATCGCATATAGGCAACTCGTCCATTATAGTACACTAGTTGTTGCCTAAAACGTATAATATATAAATAGTATGTCCTTACTCCAGCAATTAGCGAAAGCTAATTGAAATTTCGCAAATACAGATTTGGCAACACCGAGGAGGCGCTAAGTCGCCTTGTGAAGCATTTTTGTGTAACGGAAGCTCCTCTTTCTCACGTTCTCTGACATTTATACGACTACGTGGTATGTATCAAGAAAAAATCGCACATGTACGAGAAGAACTTCGCAGTTCACGGCTGATATTTGATTCACTCGGAATTTTGCTATCTCACATCTTAAGCCTTTACGCCGAAAGGTTACGCAAAGACTTAGCTATCGCGAGAAAATGGAATTAACAAATATCATGTAAATATGCGTAACAACTTGCAAGCGAGCAGTAATCCTCGTTTATATTGTTAAGTAAAATTTTGGTATAATTCTTATACCTATTGGCCTCATCAACCGCTCACTAATTGACTCCCAATAGATAAGACGGTACTTGTCTTAAACCTTGCTCCAATCTCTTACTTGCAATTAGTCAGTATTTGCCTTGCAATCAGTTTGCATGTGATCTCAAGGTCGGCACTCTTAATGGCACCTTAAATGCTTAATCCAAATGTCTATTCCATGACCTATGATGCATCATCGTCACCATCCAAGAATTCATTGAGCCGTCATTGTTCAGGAAGTACCGTTGTTTGGCGTTGCAAATTAATTCGGTTGTGAGCAAAACTTTAATTATAAAATTACAATTTCAAATATTATTGGGGGAAACATAAAAACATAATATACAACATGTTAGCGCAGAAACCAGAAGACTTCCTCGGGTCGAAGGAGAGACGTTTTTTTTCTCACTGCAACGAATGATTTCACATTTAAATACAAAACAACAAAGGCATTACGTAAAATAAAAGAGTGTTATATCATTTTTCGCGAGGAATTAGACACGCAATTAGTTAATGAGGATTTTAATATTTCGGTTTAAACGGTCTGACCTGAATATTTGAGACTTACTAACTGCTAAACATAAATCAAACATTGCAGTAAGGCTAAATTGTTCACGAATCGAGATATTTCCATAAATCGCGTGGGTGGGCATTTTTACTTAACAAACAACATTGCTAGTTAAAAAAATAAATTTATAAATTTTTAGCATCAACTGCAATCGCCGTTAGGCAAGAGTTGCAAGGATTAAGGTTGAATTAAATACTTAATTACAATGCTCGTAAAGTGCGTACACCCATTGTTGTCGTGTCGCTAAACAGTAGGAAAGTCTAGTGCAAAAATTGCACCAGTCTTGCAAAAGCTGTGATAATTATAGAACAATACCGGCGTTTCGCCAGTTCGCGAAAATTTGCATTTTATTTTATCTGAGTTTTGCTAACTCATTTTGTTCCACCGTTTATCTTCATATAGATCATTTCATTTATTTACCTCCGGCTGATGTAATAAATGCCAAGTGCATAAGTTTCACACCGTTGTTGAAATTATCTCACCTACTACTTATTCATTAACACGTTTAGTGCCAATTAACAGATTTCATTTGCGAAAAAAAGGGTTAAGGATGTAGACGAGAAATACGTATATCTATACCAAATTTAAATTACTGAAGATGATTTAATCATAATTTCATTGGTTGTTGCGGGAGGTAAATCATAACCTACCTGAAGAAATGATGTCATAAACGTAATGTAGTAATGATGGTAGGGGCAAAAACGTGAATGGAGAATAATTACATCTTTCAAGCCAAGGATATAAATCACTGCAATCATTTTATTAATTATCGACACCTTTTTATTTTCACGCCGGACTCAAACAAAAGTTAAAATTCGCCTTCGAACACGTGTGCAAGATGAGGAGGTTGGCAATAGAAGTTTGGAGGAGTATCACGCAACAGCAATAAAGCTCTTCGAGAAAAAAAATCATAGACATTATCTCTTTTACATAACGTGTGTTTACATCTTTTTACTTATTGTAAACCTCGACCTCGAAAACTTTACAAGCACAGAAATGTGAATTCTGTAAGATATTTAAATATATAAACCACAAAAGTTTTACTCAATTATTTATTTAACTTTCTGTGCGCATTGAATATTCTTTTGCTTCCCAATAAATAACTTGTTTGGCTTATGTTGGCGAAGTTTTAATCACGATTGGTTTCGTCGCCAAAACTTTTCGATTTGCCATTTATGGCTTATTAGTGAAACTGGCACGTCACTCAAGGGTACATAAACGAATTTCTAGTAAATTATATTCAATTACTTGACTTATTGGCAAGGATCCGTAAATTACAATGCTGCAGCATTTGAGAGAAACCAACATTTAACGATCTTCCAGTGAAGCATGGACTCAACAGAACTAAGATGCTACGTTAGAGATTAGCAAGAAGTGCAGTTATTGTCTATTATTGCGCAAAATTTCTACAAGTGGGTCATTTAGATAAAGAATTGCTGGCCTTCCGTGGATGTGCATGAGCTACAAAGAGATTCGTGATAATCGTTGCTACAAATCAATAGAGCAACAGAAAAAAATCGCGTGCCAGACAAACTAAATAAAATGTACCTGTCACTCGAATTAGCTAAAAACGAGAGAAAAAGGAAAGTGCAAACAAATTAATTACTTCGCAGTCCAGAACTGATGTTGGGCATCCGCCAATTGTGCATGTATAAGAGAAACCACTTGACATTTTTAAATTCACAACGGAATGTATTATTATGCATCTATTTACAGTGTTTAAAAAGTCTGTGCAATATCCTTGCGAAACAATTGATAATGACACAAACTACAATTTGTACTACACGAAATAATTGTAAACTTCCTATCTAATCATTTTCAAACTACACTTGTACAGTTTTATCGTTTTACACATCTTCTTTCTCTTGAAATAAAGCAATTTGAAAAGCAATTTAAAAAAATGCAGTTGCGTGGGAATAGTAATAGTAACTTCTGAAAAAATCCTTATTTAAGAAAACAATGTAATTGATATTTAAATCACATCGATTGAATAGCTAACCTTGGTAGATTCAAACGAATTTAAATAAGGCTATTATTTTGTAAGCTATCCGTTTACACTTAAGTGCGGACGCATGTACAAGATCCTGATTGATCAATTCCATAATGAAATGTTAATCATTAACCAATATGGCTTTTACCCTGATCCGGTTAACAAAAATTATTTTGACCTTTCCCCGGCCACGAGATGAGCTCTTTCTCGCTGCAATTATATTATACATAAATAGGTATCCTTCCTTCCTAATTGTTATTACAATGCTATTACACTTATTTGCGGGCCCCTTAGCGATAATAACTGGAGAGGAATGTATGTTTTTCTATTGGCAATTTGTACCTTCAATGTAACCATCTTGATCTTTGGTAATCCCGGCAAATTGCATGTGATGCATAAGGTGGAGTATTACGTCACTTTACGATTCACTTAAGGATGCAAGAAAACTATCCCTGCGAAAAGAGACTTACTAGAAATAATTGTAGATGATATTACACATCTTTTTTACTTCTTACTATTTTCTATTATTATTTACATGCATATGTATGTTATTAATTATCAAATTTTATGGGATCCATAATTTTAAAATTTACAGCGCTCAATGCCGATAGCTTGCTTACACCCATATTATATAGTAAATCGTAAATTACACATTTGCCCCCAGGGCTAAAATTGCCAATATAAAGATTAGATAAAAAATGTTTGTGAAATAAACATTAAATGCTTTTATTAGTACAAATATTGAAATTGGAGGAAATGTCAAATTTAAATATATCTATAGGGAAAAGGAGAGTTGTGAACACATTAATTAATATGAAGGTTGAAATTTAGATGATGAGGTCTCTTAAAAAAACCAGTAAATCCGCACTAAATGTTAAATGTACTTTCATTTGTTATACGGTCTCCTGAAAGATGTTGCGATCGTTAAATAAAATTGGCAAGAAATTTGATTAAGTTGCATCCGGTTTTTTACACTGTTGGCAAAAACAACAAAATTTTCTAAAATTCCTTATAAGGGAAACAGGTGCCGCTGATTAGGTATTCAAATTTCGGATATTAAAAAATTGTCGATATATGATAAAGTTCTTGGGATTACTTTTGTCCTTGTGTCGCAATGCGATGAGACACGTGTGCATGATAGTCCGAAGGAAGGCAGTCGGCTAAGTTATAATAGCTCAGCTCGTAGAGTCGATCACTGACTGTCCGCTGACTTTTTTAACCCTCGAATATCATAGCGGAACGTCATTTTAATCGGGGTTCATTGGCTATCGGCATTGATATTTGTGGGTTAAAAAAGTCAGCGGACTGTCAGTGATCGACTCTACGAGCAGAGCTAATACATACTTTAATATAAATCATTACTTTATATAAATTAAATTCTGTGATGAAGCGGTGATACCGTGAAACGCGTAAAAAATAATAAATTTAATATTTAACTTAAGGACTTAAGGACCCAAGAATTTAATTTATATAACTATATAAGTCCAAGATTATACAATTATTTACAATAATTATTTTATATACAACGAAATTCTACCAGGATTTAAATGGCCAATACTACTAGGTGAGTACATTCTCATCACGTTTTTGTCCATTTAATTTACCGTTCTTGATTTTACAATTGCATTGGCCATCGTAGACTGCACACCAAGTGACGAATTTTAATCAGTTTTAATGCCTGTTGCCCTGAAATAAGATAAAGTTACCTTGTCCAAGCTAACTTCCGATTTTAATGCACGCTATTATGTTATTTAGAAAACAAGGGATTTAAAAGCTGCAGCAATTATTAAAATTATTGTTAATTCAAAAGAAAAAACTTACGAGGATAGAGATTTTTTAAGAGATATGAGTCTGAAGGGAAATAATTTTCAACAACTATGATTGTCTTGACAGGAGAACATCTTGAAATGAAGTTTGCGATGTACTATAAAAGAGAGGTGAAAAGGGAATTTTAGAAAAGCTAAGTCTAAAAGAGGCAAAACATTAAAGAAGAGGAAACGTAGAGGAGAAACTTAAAATGTCGAGACTGAAAGAGGTGAAACCTAAAGTCATAAAGAGACATATGCTCAAAGAAAGACTGCATTAAAGAGATACAATGATGAGCTGTATTCTCAGGAAGCACACAACATGTTAAAAAGAAGAATATTAAAAGAAATATCTGCGAACAAAAAGAAGCACAAAGTCCACAAACGCTTAATTTGCATCTCATTTAGAAGTTAAAAACAGAATCGGAGTAATAATGAGCGGTTCCTTATTTAAACCGTAATATGATCCCGCTTTCTAAATTAAACATTACAATTTTATGCAAGGAAATTTGAAGTCATATTAATTGGCATCTAGAACAATAGTTTGGCTTGGTAATGGGCTCGTTTTGCATGACGATTAACTCGTGTATGATTCTATTTATTTAAAGTCAGAAAGCTTTTAAATCGATGTTCTAACTCTCTCGTTGTGTGCAAGACATAAGCAACATTTTAATAATATATTATATATAGATATAAAAAATCGCTTAAAATCCAGCTTTTAAATTGCACGTGCACACATCGCAGATAACGAAGACTCATAATAATATAAATGAAATCAAGTCATTAAGGCAACAATTTGTCCTGTCCACCTTGCCGAGTGTTTGCTTCAGATGACATTCAGAGTACTGCATGAATTGTCCTTATGTTACGCCAAGGATGTTGTACATAATTGGAGTATCTTCGCTCGTAAACGCACTCTGAGTATCTAATTGCATTGAAGATAACTCTGGATTGGGGATAGTAGGTGAGGGATCATAGAAAGGAAATTTACTGAATTAAAATGAAAATCGCGAACCAACCTCAGATAGAGTAAACAAATCTATCGCCTTTAAATCAGAAAACTAAATCAATTAGAGGATAATAACGGGTTACCTCAACTATAAATCAGGCTGAACGTCGCTTCGATGTATAACAATAAATTTCCTGCAACAGTATCCTTTTCATAATCGCTCAACCATAATCATTTTTAAGTAGCCGAATGATATTACATTATCTTTATGTTTCGCTAAGCTAGCAATTTAGTTTTCATTGCAGGTTTTCAAAACGTGACGCTAAAAAGCTAACAGACTGATGTAATGTCTTAATAAAGCACATTTAAATATCCTCTCTTAGCCTTTCAATTAAAAGGTGATTACTGGATTAATGTATTTTTTTCGATTAAGTAAGGATATAGTTTTTGAGTAAATAAAAAGTTTCTTGGTTAACAAGGAAATCTATTTTCTTTGTTTATAGAATTGTGCGAATAAGAGTATGAGAATAAATAAATAAAACACTCGTCTGCCAGCAAAAATGTTACCAAATTTGTTTCATAAATAATGTATACCTGACTAAATCTGCATACAAGCAATGGAGTTCCGCGTGGTTTATGAATAAACAATATTAATTTGTATCCTGATAAAGATGCGAATACCAAAGAACTTGTAAATATCAGGGAAGAAGTTGTTGAGAAGTTATGAAGACATAAATTACATAAATCTCAATGATTTATCCGTCTTATTTGAATAAAGTTTGTTTTTTAACCAAACCATGAAAGGGTAAAAAATAAACGTATATACAAGAGGCACAAACAAGTTTATTTTTTGTTTCCTATTTAATCTCGTTGCCGATGAAAAATTACGAACATCATTTAAGGAATCTCCCTAAGAAACCATACAGATGGTACCTCTCCAAGGTTATATACAAAAGTCATATTTTTTCTTCCTCGCCCATAACGAATTCATCATGTGATTCCACCATTCGCCAGTTATCTCTCTTTACAATCTGGTTTGTTATCCGCACTTCTCAAAAGCCCACTAGGTGTCCAAGATCCGTTATAACTTTCATGAGAAAATTGATATAGTTAATGATTTAACCTTCAATGCTATTGGGAGTCAATTGGTCGCCCCTTGGAAACATAACATCACGCGCTTCTTCTGACATTGGGTTGCTGAAGAAGACGTCTCAGTGAAAGTGCGAGACTACATGAATTCAAGGTCACCAGTTGACCGATGCTTTTCTATAGCTATCGTTAGCATCATATTTTACCTCAACACTTGTCCAATTATAATTATTACTGTTGTGTAACTCAAAGTGCGTTGTAATATATGGCAGACCGTCAATTTTCTTAATTTGCCAATAATCACATCTATGTGATATAACAACACCAAGGGAATTAGTTTTCTTATTTCTTAATTTAATTTCAATCAACTGTATCAACTGAACCCCGCTCATAGAGTGTATCGGATTATTTCATCAAGTGACCTTCGAGCAAGCTCACATTTTTCTACTATTTAGTCGATAAATAATATCTCTATACCTCAATTATGTCAGCGATTATGTTAAATACACTCAGATAAACGCTCCTTTTATAAACAGGATCTTCGTAGGTTTGTCTGTTGTAATTATATGGATAATCAACCAGTAGGCACAGTTTTAGAATTGTTCCGCGAACACCTTCAAGAGTATCCTGGACAAATTGTCAGACGAAACCTGGGTCAAGGTTTAACGGAGTTTTTATTTACTACTTTATGGTATTTGAGGATGATTGCTAACAGATCGTAATGGTAATTAGCTGTATGCTTTGTGTGATGAATAGTTAGTAAAATCCAATCCTGCTACATAGAAACTCTCTGAGAAATACAAACAAGTGCGCAATACTGTACTTCTAGTTCAAACATAAAAAGTCACGTGCGTTTTCCTTTCACTTTTCTTTAGTTCTTACTTTTTTTTTATAAAAACGAAACAACTTTATAATTATTTACGCACAATCATAAGCGTAAGTAGGTATAACACAGAAAATTTATTATTATTTTTAAGGAAATATATAAATTAAATTAGGAAAAACCCAAACACCACCTTTGTTATTTTCGAACGTTTGTTGTTATACCATTGTGTGCTATTATAAAAAAATCACCTTAAAGACCTCTCAGGTAAGGAATGCAGACTATAATTTGTGATGGAGGTAAAAAGTTTATACCAGACCAACAAAATTACCATAATGGTTTTATAAAAAGAGTTGGTCTACAAAGTTGAATGAATCACAAATTTTCGGACAAACATTGAAAACCAAAAGTCACAAGCGAGAAAGCGGCTCAGAACGATGATACCTCTTATGGATATAAACAATTATAAATCTCCTTACTGTAATTTGATGGCTGAAAATGTATTTAGAAAACTATAATTACGAAGGTATTATCACATATATGTGGTATAACTTGTGTCAATATCCTAAGTAAGTATACATATAATAACCATAACTATAAGTATACATACTATCTACCTATAACTACATGTCGTAGTTGGGTATTAGTCAAAACAAGACAGAAATTAATTTCATATATTGGTATTTTGTATCTTACATTCACTTCACTCACCCATTTTCCTTCATTATCCCAATTTAATGTCGAATAACAATCTCAATTGTTACTGTTTTATTCTCTACACTATAATCTCGTTCAATCTGCTGAGCATTTTGACTCTATTTTTGTTTTCATAAATTTTTATTGGTGTTAATATTATCCTCAGTATGTTCATTTCTACTCTACTAATATAACCCTCTTGTTGTTTATATAGTAATACAGTGTAATCCGCTTATTACGACTTCGCTAATAACGACCAACCGTTTTTAGCGAAGTAAACATACACTCACGTTAGGTTTTCATATAAATTACTGTGAATGTACATCCGTTTAGTACGACTCCGCTTTAAACGACCAACCACTTTGGACGACGTATTTTCTTTAATAAAATGTCCGGTTAGAACGACGATCGTCTTATTTACATACTCCCTCCTCTCTGTACAATACTGGTTGACGCGCGATAGGGTTAGTATTTGGTCAACTATTGATAGGTCATTATGTTCGTACGAAAAATGAGTTTTATGAATCGTAAATCTTTCTCAATTGTTGGTGTTTGGTAAGTCCAAACGGTTAAAGAAGTTTTAAAGACATATGAATGTTGCCAGTAGATTATGAGAGCAATGGCAAGGCCTGGATGACGCCTGAGATTTTTACCAAATGGGTACGTGTTTGGGATCGTGAACTAACAAACAAGAAAAAAATCCTGCTCTTAGTTGATAATTGTCCAGCACATCCCACAATCACTAACTTGAGAATTATAACTCTGTTTTTTTTGCTACCCAACACAACTTCGATATTGCAACTCACGGATTAAGGGATTATTCGAGCCTTGAAATCACACTTTCGCAAAAATCTTGTTTTAAAAATTATTGACTGTCTTGATGCGAAGGAAGATGCCAGCGCCAAGCATCCCTAAGATTACGGTACTCGATGCCATTTTAATGATTTATGATTCCTGGAACAAACTTACTCAAAAGACAATTTTTAACTGCTTCAAACATGGTGGATTTGTCAAAACGATTTAGCCTGTTCCAATACCTTAATCTCAGATTTCGACGAACAAGATGGCTTACCGCTGTCTGGATGAGAACTTTCGATAATCAACTAAGAAAATTACAGACTTTTTGAGCTAGTTACATATGTACATATAATTATATTAATACTAAAATACAGGATAATCGTTTTTTAAATTGCCAGTGGGTGAAGCCTCAATACTCACAGCCACCAACACGAAGACGAGTACTAGAAGACGAACAATCGTTTTGGCAACCCTGAGAAGCATGTCTTCACCCTCTGGCAACTCGAAAAAAGATCATCCTGTATATATGTGTAGTGTTCGACTTAAAAGCTTGCTTTATTTTCATAGGCATTCATTCTTTAATGAAATGTATAATTCCCCAGGTCAAGATGTTTACAATGTATGTTGGGTTGAAAATAAAATTTCTGGTACTTTCTTGACAAAATTATTTATTGCTCGTAAGGCTACCGGTTTCGCCGCATGAATTGCGGCTTCTTCAGGCCTCTAAAAAGGTTAACATT
>JAWQRP010002560.1:0-15258 GCA_033557875.1 Quadriops clusia | reverse complement strand
AAACAAATACCTTGAAGCAAAAGGGCACTTTACTTGAAAGAGTTTCACTTCCGTTTCAGGTAAACTGCTACTTCCGGTTATCCGAATTAACCCAAAAGTTGATACGACCTTACTTTTTAGCTCAAATTACTACATACCAAATTTCATCGATCTAGCTCAAGTCGTTTTTGAGTTATCGTGTTTACACACACACAAACAGACAAAAAAGCAAAAAAGGGCCAAATCGACTCAAAATCGCTCAAAACGTCGAGAATCATCAAAATCTCAAAAATTTTTTTCCGCATGATCACTATACTTTCTCTGCGAGAAAGTAAAAATAAGGTGGATAAGCAAAAAAAGGCATCTATAACTTAAAATATATATTGCTATCTACATGTTTTTAAACCTCAAGTTTTAATATTTTACATAGAATGTAGTGTTTGGGAATGCCATTAAGCTGCATCTACTAGTTCACAATTTTTATATTTATCGATTATAGAGCAATTTCTTTAAAATTAATGACGAGTTTCAAAATGAAAATATGTCGAAAATAATAAAAATAAAACTAGATATAAACAAGTTTCCCATTTCTAATGCTATATGTCCATTAATAAGTAAACTTGTTTAATAAAAAAAATTAAATTATCTATAAAAAAAATTAAACAACATTGTAACAGTTTCAACAAATTACTAGAAAACAGTTTGCCAATAATTTAAAATAAACAAAAAAACGCACAATTACTGTGTCGCATATAAAACACTTATTTTAAAAAAATTAATTCTAAATAATTAATGGGTGATTTTGTGGTTTTCTTTTTCTTCGTAAATCTTCATTATTATCCCATGTGAGAAACATTAAACTGATGCAATACGAGTGCATCATTGCTTCATACATACAATGAAGTTTTCCTAAAAAAGTTAAAGAGGTGGTACAATCACGGTTTATTAATAAGTGTACAAATTGTATCTATGGGTCAGTGTAAAGTGGTTTATATTTCCAATATTCTTTATAAAGACAGACAAACTTTTGTTTAACAAAACTTTTTGTACATCTCTTCTGTGGGATGAACAGAAATGAGTGAGGCATTATATGTAGTTTCTTTGCTATCCTTAATCATATTTAAACACCCATTCAATGAACTAGAATGTACTAGTTATATTAAAACTTTATTGTTTTTTGACCTATTATTTTATATTATTAAATATTTAAATATATATTTTTTAGACCTTATACCCATTACTATCAATATTTAATAATGTACTAGTTATGTTAAAACATTTTATTAACAACATTAATTTTTATAAATCCTCTTTATAGAATACCAAAGGCTTTTTGATATTCTCTATTTTGTATTTTTCATAGTGCCATATGCAAAAATCAAATGTAATCCCCTATAGGAAAATGGATTTTAACTTACAGTACACATATGTACATTTATAATATGCACTGTGCGGCAAACATTTAGGTATAATACCATAGACAAAGGAATATATTCCTTTAATAATACCTAAAGTGTATATTATAAAAAGTTCTTGACTGTACAACCAAAAGTTTCAGTAGAAGGATTTATAGAGGAAAATGTGATACTTATCGATTTTCAGATTTAATTGATTTTAAAGTAGTAACTATCCCTCTCTACAATACAGTAATTAGATTTCGGTGTTTTTAATTACAGTCGATCTTTTGATTAATTTTTACAAAATATAGATTATTGTTGCACGATCGGTATAGTGGTCAGGTGAGCTATTGACCAATTATATAAATGTCGGAACATCGACTATTTTAAAACATATTACAATTTTTTACTTTGTATCAGATTTCGAAGATGATGAAAGCTCAATAAGAAGAGTTATGAGGTTGGCTGACTAGAAAGAGTTTAAACAATATTGTTCAAATGGTTTCTTCAACAACGATCGGCGGGGAATAAATTTTCTGACTCAATCATCTGTGAAAAAGTAAAAATGTTTGATGCTCATATTGCTTGTTTGTCTTAATTCAAAGCTTTTTATTTTTATATACAATAATTTCTTTATTTTTGAAGTATTGTACCGATAAACGTATGGTTAATTGCAACACAATCGCAGCCATATTGAGTAATTGATCCGTTTATCCATATCGGACTTTGGAAAGACTAATTCAGATAATATGAGTGCTACTGTAGTTCCTTTAGTAGAAAGACCAAAATACAATTTTTTTATTCAAAACATTAAATGTGTTTTTCTCAAAACTTAATTTTTTGAAACAAAAACTTTAACAATTCATCTTTCCAAAAGAAAAGCTCATAGGATTCTAAAAATAAGACTTTCTGCAGGATGGCAGTTTTGAAAAAATATTAAAATTGAACCCATGTAAGTTAAGGACCCTTTCCCCATGGATGGTAACAAGCCATCATTAGCCTTGCTTATAGAGTTAATCAGTGCTAGTCTGTTGACTTTTAATCCTAGAGTAATAAGTGGGAATGTCATTTCTACCCCAGTTCCCTAGTCACACACACTTTTACTGTAGGGTTAAAATAATTGGCAGCAATGAGTCTTCGAGCAAAGCTATTATTGGTGCAATTGTATTTATTGTGAGAAGCAACGGTATTGTTGTTATTGATTTGATATTCTTGTAAATGTATAAATTAAAGAGAATTGTATTTTCCTGACTTACTGAATTCACACGTTTTAGAATCCGTTCCAAATTCACCGTTTACATCAACACCTATTAAAGAAACATCAGGGAAGAATTGGTGAAATTGCTTTGCAGTTTCTTCTCCATGATGTCTTGCACAGCATTGAGACATAATGGCTATAGTATTTGTCTTTAATGGAATATCTTCTTTAATCTAAAGTAATGCATTTTTAACATAAACTATATTAATTTGGTTATTTATTTATGAATAAGGAAATGATTGTACCTTACACAGCCTAAAATCAGTGTCCTCATGTTGTAAAATTACAATTGAATGAGATTCAAAAGTCACATCCTTGCTATCATCTGTTATTACAAGTACTCCAGATATGTGTTTACGTTTATATAGAACGCCACCTGTAAAAGCGAAATTACTTGCAAACCTTGGCCTCATTCTGAAATAAATTGGTAGTTTATTCCAATGAACTTTTTTAGATGCAATACTGAAGTTACCTTTCTAGAAGAGAGAGAATTGCTCTGTTATTTAGATGTCCTGGATATGAAGAAAAGAACACAAGTGCTGATAGTTTTTCACTGTCATTTAATTTTATCATTTGCAGTTGATAAAATTCTGAGAAATCTCTAAATGGTAAAATTTTTACACCATCTAACACTGGTATGGAGAGAGAAGCAAATAGGAGATCATTCTCTAAAAATATATTGATCATTAGCTTAAGTCAATTGTGTCAACAGTTATTCAACTTTGGATATAATTACATTTAGTCTATACCTAAAGTTCAAAATTTTACCTAAAATTGGTGAGAAATACACTCTAGGAGATGACACAAGAAGATAATTCCTTGGATCAATTTTATCAAATATATATTCTGTAACTAACAATATAATATTAATTTTTAAATGATGCAAAGAAAATAATTTAACAAGTACAATCTTACAATCATATTTTTCTTGTAAGTCACCACTGGCAGAAGGATAACAAAATTTTCTATTATTGCGGAAGTGTCGTTTATCATAAAACAAAAAAGTAAAGTCAATTTTATAATGGTAGAAATTATTGGTCCTTATCAATTTTTTGTCATTGCAAACCAACATTAAAGGTTTAGTAAAGAATATTCGTGATGTTAATATTTTTTCGGCTACGTATTTCCACTGTACACATACTTGAGAAGTCATTTTTAGCTCTTTCCATGTTAGGTATTCGAAAATTATATCTAATAATGGGTATACATTGGCTAATGCTTCTCCCAAGCTGAAATCTTTTTTTGGGGAAATCATTTCAGAAGCTGGAGTTTGGACCTTAAATTCTGAGCTAGGTATAAATATTTTTTTTTCATTTTTATTGTCGTTAGTAAACTGCAACAAAATTAATTATGCCTTACAATAGAAGTTTTTCAATGAATATTAATGAATTTTTCATGGACTCTTAATAAGCAGCTTAAACTATTATAATTTTACCTCTTGATAATTGTCCAACATGATGTTTGATAATATTGTATTTATATCACCAAATTATAATTTTATTTATCCATTAATTAAAGTCTGCAAAGAAATGATTAGTAAAACTCTTTAGTACATGTATATACTATGAATATACACGAAAAAATCTATTTCCGGTCCATATATGTCAATCACATCTGTGAAGACCAACATATCTATGTCAATAAGCAAAATGACTTTTCGACAGAAGTGGTTGTGGTGATGATGGGGAATAATTTAAATAAAAATAGTCATTCGAGATTTCATTAAATAATTAATCTTGAGATCTATTTTTTACATTTGAAGAACAAAGGGGAAGAATGCTTTTCAATATTTCACAGTCCTGCCTATTTTCAAAGGAGCTGCAGTTGACTGACAGGATTTTGTAAGAAAGATGATGGCGTACCTGCAAACTATATTCAGTGAAACCTTGATCTATCGTTTTCGTAGGGACCGGTTATAACAAACGACTATCGCAGGAAAACAATCATAGTGGCCTAATATGAAAAAATTAGAAATAACCAACTACATGTTAAGAAAACTTATTTATTTATCATATTATATTAAAACATACGTAAATTATATAAAATAATTGAAAAAAATAGATTTATTTATAGTTTTTTAAAAAGTCAACAATTTTTGTTCGCTAAGACTTATCACTTTGAATAGAATAACGTCTAGCTAAATTATTGAGGAAATTCAGGTTAGTTTTAGATCACATTTCTTGTTTATACATATTTAAACCAATTAGGCCGTATATTAAACAATTATAAACAGCTCTAATAAAAACGTATTATTAAATTTTCGATTAATATCAAGACCGTCAAAACAAATAATGCTGTAAAACATAAAAAGACAAATGATAAATGTGGTTTTTATTTACATTGATTACATAGGCATTTGTTGGGACCTTGCACAAAAGATGATATACGTGGGAAAACAAAATTCGCGGGAACGAATAACTGAGGTTTCACTGTACACTTCAAAAACCACTAGATGGGATCTTCAATTTGTTAACATTTATATGAAACGTACAATGATAAAATAAAAAGTGGTTCGTGAATTTGAGGTGAAATCTGGAATCATCTCATGTTTGAGGCCAAAAAAGATAGACAGGGAAATATCAAAAAATACGTTACGTAAAGTTTCTATAAAAACAAATTTAAGGCATTAAATATGTAAAATTAGTTAAGTTCATCAGAGCATACACCTTCGTAAACATAGTTATGATGAGGTGTTCAAAGTGGCTGTTACATTGACAAATTTAACTGAAAAATAGCATCTTCAGTGCAACATTGACTAAGTTATGGACACTCTAAATTTTTAGAAGATGTAACAGTCATCGTACCTTTATCAATTTCACACTTTGGTGATTTTTAAAGATTAATCCATACTTAAAAATTAAAACTAAATTATGTATTTTGTTAATTGTTGCTAAAAACTTTCGTGTTTACACGATGTTTGTAAACTCAAAACTTGTCAATTACTTTGACAATCACATGTTGAATTGCCAATAAGTAAATATGATAAATCCCCAAAATTTTGTGCGGTGAGAAAATCAAATGAATTCCATAATTATACAGCCACGATATAAAAGAAAGGTAAAAATTCTAAAATATAACAAGTAGAGTAATTAAATAGTCGTGAATTTATATGTATTTCCTTAGGAAAATTAATCTCATATGGATTAATTAATCGAATAGAGGTATTTATTATTTCTCTTTCCATCTGTTGGTATTATATTTAGTAAACCTGTATAACCTAACTTGTATAATTGTCAAATTTCTTACTGGGCAATTTTGATGTTATTATATTTTAAAAACATTATTAACAGATAATACAAACTAATAGTAATGGCCAATCCTGAGAGATTTTTAGTTAGTGGTTGGGATGATGATTTAAATGATATTGACTTAGAAAAGAATCCCCATGGTATGAATTTTCCTTTTCAATAGCTGTAAAACATAAAATATGTAAGTGATATATTTCTAAATTGGTTATAACGAATCAGCAAATGATTCCAAACATCTACCATATTTATTTCTCTTTAAGTTAATTGAGTGTTGTTCTTTAAGACGTAATTAAGCCTACTAAACGCCACCCATGTCAAACTACCTCTTTATTTCAACTTTGCCATGTATTATTGAGTGATATACTAAAATTGGAATTATAGTATTTCTTTATAATGGAAATATTTTATTTACGTTACCAGTTTTCTTAGACTCACTACCTATAATTTATTTAAAATATCTAAAGCTTCTTAATTATGAAGTACATATATAGTTCATAATATTGCTTTGCGCTTATCTTCGATGTGAAATTCTAACTAAAATATTCTAATAAAAATTTATTGTAAAATAAACAATTCTTTGCTAATTTTATATACTGTATAATAATTTTATTAAAAGATTTTTGCAAAATAAAGTTGTAAATGGATTGTTTGCATCTGAAAGCAATTGAACGGTTGTCTTAAGTTAATACGTGCACATTTTTCAGATCACCGATTCAGAGTGTAACAATTGGCTAAATTTTCAAATACAGAAAAAATGTTTAGATTCTAGTTTTTGTGTTCAGAGATTTAAGATTTAGAAGCAGTGCATACTAAGGCCCTTCACTCACGGGTCGACTGGTTTGCAACTTAAGTTTGAAATCAGTTGCCAGTGAAATCGTTTGACAATCTTGCAGGTGAAACAAAATAGTAGTTCAGTCGACCCATGAGCGATCTCCTATGTTGTTTCACGTGCAAGGTTGTCAAACGATTTCACTGGCAACTGATTTCAAACTTAAGTTGCAAACCAGTCGACCCGTGAGCGAAGGGCCTAAAGAAACTGATTGCAGAAACTATAGTTTCATGAAACTCATATTATGACCCTACTTTGATGTTTCAGTGCACAAAGGGTGTCTGAGGGTCATTTTAATTAAAAAAACTTGGCACTGACAACTAATCTCCAAACAAAGCACGCTGATCAAAACTAAGACGTTAAAAAAATATAAGTCCTGGCATTGACTAAATTTCCAGAAGTCGTAGTCCTAATCTCTGGCGTCTGTAATTGGCCTAAACATGAAACCTCATGAAACTTTGTTTCATGGAAACCTATCGCTTTGGTTTGGTGAAATACGTTTTACGAAACCAAATGAAACGTGTTTCATCATGTCCTCAGACGGAGTTGTGTTAATTTTAAAATGGTTGATGGATACAGAAAAAGAGGAAGTTTCGGGATCATTCAAAAAATTCCACCGAGAGTGCACTTGTAATTTTGTACTTCGGGAACTCGGTGAGGGTAACAAAAAATACCATGTTTATAGAATGTCCAAGCCTCTATTTCTTCATTTGATAAATTTATTTGGCCTAACAATTACAAAATAAGAACAATCACATTTCATGAAACCAGTTTCATGAAACTAGTTTCATGCAATGTGCACTGTGCCTTACAATCTACATATGTTGTTTTAGAAACACCTCAAAAAGAAATATTATGGGCTGCAGAAGAAGGAAAATTGGAAATAGTTCAAAGCCTTTTAAATTCTAATCCAAATTTAGTTAGTTCCACAGATAAAGATGGATATACACCCCTGCATAGAGCATGTTATGGAAATTTTGTCGATGTAGTGGATCACTTGATTAAAAGTGGAGCAGACATTGGAGCAAAAACACAATTAGGCTGGGAACCATTGCATTCATGTTGTCAATGGAATCATTATTATTGTGCTTTAAAACTAATTCAAGCTGGAGCAGATGTCAACGCAGTCACAGAAGGAAGTGAGTTCATGGAGTTTATATACAGTAAAAATTTCTTATCATATAGGCTGAACGAGCATTTCCTGGAAAATTTATTTTCAATAAACTGTCGCAATTGAAAATGTAATAATAACCATAACGCCCGTATCTTACGCATTATTTTTATAAGTACTTAGTTTAAAACTATTTAAAAAAAACTGTTTTGAAGTTAGGGAGGACTATTTGTTTATGGATCCGGTGTTTTCCACTGGACGTTTTACGTTATGAGAATGATTTTGATGAAAGTACAGAAAATAGAGATATTTCAGATTTTCCTATCAGATGATTGTGTACTTCTGTGACTCTGAATGACTTATATTGCAAAAATTTAGCTGCGTCAAATGTCGCTATAATAATTTATGAATTAAAGGCGGGACTAACTTGCGAGAACAAAATCAACTGTTCCTTCGTCAAAAACTACCATAAGAATGACCAGTCAATTAAAATGTTCGAAGATAAAAATAGTGTTTTTAGCAACTGTAACTGCTAAAAGTATTTAACAAAATCTTTTTTAGATAATTTAAAAACAGCATAGTGATAAAAACTATGAACTCAATAATAAAACTACAGCATTAGTGCGATATTCCAATAAGGATTTTTATTGAATTTTTAAAAAATGTTTAATTTTAAATATATTTCAGGTATATCAGATGTTTCACCAAAATTACCAAAGTTACAAACTATTAATGATAAAAAATGTTGTTAATTAAGTTTGAATATTACATTAAAGCGATACGGTAACCTATACGGTCCTATAGGAAAGCAATCGGAAACTTGTAAGAAGGATAGCATAACGAGTTTATTTTTCAACCGAAATTTGAACACACCCTAGAATCCATCATTCTCCATTGCCCCATCAAACCAGATTTTAAATAAAAACCAAAAAAACAATTAAATATTTAAATTAGGGGGTGAGATATGTGGTGGTGAATTTACCCCTAACTTTATATGAAATAAACACTATAGCAAACAACTCTAATAAAAAATGTAAAACGATCAGTTCCTCCGAAAATGTTTGCAGATTAGTTTTCAGTAATAATTATTGCAGTACATCGAGTAATAAAGTTACTAGATTTCTTCGCATAAACCCCTGCAAATTTGTTATACAATTTAACTGAACACTCATAGGTAGAAGTAGAACGTATAGAGACAGTGAAATTCAGTGAGAAATGTTCATCTAACGCCTTATGATTATTTTCTTTCCTTGCATCATTTGTACAATTTCTAGTGTTGAGTGTATCTGACTAATCAGAGTGAGAAATTGAAAATCCCCGTTTCTGTTCACATTTTTTCCACATTTGATAAACTGCTAGGGTTACCGTATAGCCTTAAGATAGTTTATCAGGCTTAGGCATTGACAAAAGAATTGTTATTTTGTTCTTTCACGTCTTTTAAAAAGTTTTGTTCTCAGACCTGTATTCTACAGTGTTTTGATTTTCCTTTAAAAAGATGGACTTTTATTCATAGATGGTTCAGGTTTTATGGAAAAGTTACTGAAAGCATTATGCATTTCTGCTCCTTCACGCAAGTTGTTTATGCCATTGTTTTTTTCTATACTATTTAAAGGTTATTCTTCACGATTATCAAACTTAGGCTTTCATTCCAATTTCATTTTAATGAAGTCTTGATCTTACGACACCAACAAATCTTGAATGAGTTTGAATGAAATTATCTGCAACAGTAGTAATAGTTTTCTATATAGTAAAATAATAATAATTATTATAATATCTATGTATTGATAGCAATAAATAAGTTTGTGGTAAGGTTGACGTTGCTGGGACCCCTATCATTAAAATAAGTTTGTATTTGACACTGAGAAATGAAAATAATATATTAAAAAGAAAACTGAATTTTTGTATGTTAACCATTTTTTTGTTAAGAGAATTTGGACAAATTTATTACCTACTGGTTATTGTTAACTGAATGGTATTTACTTCTTTATAAATATAAACAAATTTTTCTTGGACTATGAGTAAAATTGTTTAAATTTGCAAATTTTGTTTTTAGATCAAACCCCATTACACATAGCCGCGAGTCATGGAGCATCTTATGAAATGGTACAACTTTTATTATTGCACCCATACATTAATGCCAATTTAACAAACAATAATAATGAGACTGCTTACGATATAGCCCAAAGATGTTCTAAATATTATAAAATATTTGAAATGGTCCATCCTATTTTAAAAAATATAAATTAATATGTGATTTATAATATTTATATGTTATTAAATATTTTTTTCTGTAACTTGTGAATAGTTTTTTTTACATATATATAGATATATCCATACCAGTTATGAACAACCAAGAAATTCGATTTATGTGGAAAATAAGTCCACAATAAATTTAGATTTCATTAAGTATGTAGGGTTTATTAAAATTATTTATAGTGGGTAATATTTTATTTTTTATGCTCTATACATTTTGCGATACTATGTATATTTTAATGTTGGTACACTAGTTAATGCCTGTGAAAAACTCACGGGCAGCCATGTACACATATATTTATTACAAAGTAGACTCGGAGAAAAATTAAATGTCCGTTTTTTTGTTTACCGCACATATCGTTTGTACTGAAGGGTCGTACTCTGATCCATAAATACAGCAGGGTACTAATATAGGCTAAAATAACACAACGATATGCGCGGCCAACAAAAAACGGACATTTAATTTTTCTCCGAGTGTACATATATACATATTACCAAGTGCACATACGCACGTGTACATATTACCATGTACATATATACATTTTACCCTATACCGGATGGTCTCCGATTATGATACAACCCTATACTCTTTTTGTTTTTAGAGATATGTCAATGATTTTTTTTTCAATTTATCTTACGCAATAAGACGGATGTTTTGAACTATAGAGAATTTATACGTCATTTCCGGTATGACAGGAGGTGACAACAAATCCCTATTTAAATAGGGAAACCAAACCTTTTTGTTGATATTCTGATAAGCTGTGGAATTGTTATATAAAAGTTATCATTGTAAAGGTTGATTGGTTTTACTATATTCTTGCTAGGTCAGTATTTACTTTCTTTTATTGCTTACATGTATAGTTTTCAACAAGTTATAATGGAATGGAATGTCCGGTGCAAGATACGATGCTCACCTCCTGTACAGTAATTGACACAAGCGTGCTGTCCGATACAGGTGGATATTACGTGTGATTATCCTGTATTACATCATATTTATTAAAGCTATATAGCAGTGATGATTAAAAATTTTGATTTTTAACATCCACTGTAAGTTCCAATTACAGATCGCTTTATTTGTGGTAATTCTTAGATTTTACAAAGAATTTCTCAAAATTCTCAACTTGAGCGTTTATATATTGGCAAACAATTTTCATTTAATATTAATAAAATAGAATCTGGAAATTGTCAAGCCAGTGAAACATTTCTTAAAGCAGAATTCTAGTCGACGTCAATATTGATCATTATCCAAATTTTGTATGAAAATATTTCTTGGTGCTTTCGGAGGTCTAACGGTGTGTTTTAAAGCAAAGTATATTGTTAAAAAATAAACCATTTATAAAGTAGATTTATAGTATTGTTTTACAAACGTTTATTACTCCATTAATAAACAATTTATAAAGTAGATTTATGGTGCTGCTTTATAAACGTTTTTAACTCCTTTATTAAACAATCTATAAAGTAGATTTATAGTGTTTTATAAACGTTTATAACTCCATTAATGCACCATTTATAAAGTAGATTTATAGTGTTGTTTTGTAAACGTTTCTAACTCCTTTATTAAATCAT
The DNA here is from genome assembly GCA_033557875.1 of Quadriops clusia. Classification (NCBI taxonomy): domain Eukaryota; kingdom Metazoa; phylum Arthropoda; class Insecta; order Coleoptera; family Hydrophilidae; genus Quadriops; species Quadriops clusia. The sequence continues at coordinate 3,617 of JAWQRP010002560.1, read as the reverse complement.
TTATAAAGTAGATTTATAGTGTTGTTTTATAGACATTCGTAACTGCTTTATAAAACTTCTGTATAAGTAGTTTTATAACGTTATCATATAAACGTTCTTAACTCTTTTATAAAACCTGATTATAAATATTATTTGTAATCATGTTATAAAACAAGATGATCTCTTTTATTAAACCTATCTCATTTTCGGTGCAAATAGCTTTTTTAAAATACTTATAAAACATATAGGTTTAAGAACTTCCATTATAAAGTAGTTATATAATATATCGGTCATATTGTTACTCCAATATGTTACTTGGGCATTTACTCTAACTCCGTTCGAGAACGGGCAGGTTTGCTACTTCTTTCATAAACCCTATCTGAATTTCGGCGGAAATATAACTTCTTAAAAATACTTAGAAAATATATATAGGTTTGAGAACTTCCATTATAAAGTAGTTATACAATAATATAGTGGTCATATAGTTACTCCAATGTGTTACTTGAGTATTTACATACATAAAAATCGAGTCCAATTAGAAACATGGCAAATGATTTGATAAAGTTTGAATTCATTATTAAAGTGTTTTTTATTTGATACACAAGTCAACAAACTGTTTAAATATTTAAACATATTATTACAAAAAGTTTATAAATAAATATTTCTTGTCTGTAATAATAACTCTAAGTTAAAGGACAAAAATATACAGTTTTATTGACTAATAGTTAAATATGTACAATGTTATAAACATTAAGGTAATCGCATTATTTATACAATATTCAAATATAAACTAAAATATCAAAGAAATAAAACACGCTTAACACAAATTAGTTTGTTTCGTGCGCTTTCGCAATTTCACAAGGCAGTCACCAATTCTCTTCTTCAATTGAGCAGCTCCTGATTTTTCCTTTTTATTTTTCCTTCTTTGTAAGAAACCGTGATCGCCTCCAAAAAGTCTTCCACCGTTTCGGAATCCCTTCGTGACGTCTTCCGGGAGCAAAAGCCATATCTTTTTTAAATACGTCAAATGCATCTACCTAAAGTGCTATGCAACAGGCATAAATATATAACTCGACATCAAAGTTAGTCTTACTGACAATTCAATGTAGTTCTTGAAGAAGATTTCCAGTAGGACTTCATCTCTCTCTGTGCACCAAAGAACCCGTCGGCTTCCGGGGTTCCTTCTCGCAAAGATACCCCGAACATTTCATCTGACGACTTCTGCATTGACACAATTTGAACTTCATTTTCACTTTCTTGACCATCTCTGCGCACCACCAATCTCGCAGGTGTTGCATTTAAGGCTGTTTCGAATGTTTGTTTCTACAAAATCTGCAGCCTTCTCTTCATGGTAGTCCCCGAGACATAAGCGGGCGGCGAAATTGTATTTCATCTGTTTGGGCAGCAGGTGGCAGCATTTGTGGAAAGTTTCCACTAGATTAATGCTACCGTGCGGACTCCAGGAAATGTAATCGAAAATGTTGTCTTCAAATTGTCTGTTAAGAGGGCTTATCGGCGCCGCGCATTACCGCGAAACAGGCATGTCGTTCGTGCGTGATACTGAAAAATCTATTTTATAAAATGACAAATCATTAATGTACACCTGATAGACAGTAGTTTAGCTATGTACCTTGCCTAGATTGAGTTGTAAGAATTAAATATTAAGTGAATTAATTGGAGTTGAAAAGTACCGAAATATGCACGATTAAGTAATTGTTTAACACCATTTAGAGAATAACAGTTGGTATGTAAATAAGCATTGTACGTGTATTGATATTTATCCTAGTTAACAGCGTTTGTTTCGTGTTAAATAATAATCGAATTATTGCAAACAATTGCAATTCCTAACACACTATTTCAGCAAATTTAGGGGTAAATTACAACTTGTACGATGGTGCCCTCTGTTGAAATTTAGCGAATAGAACTAGCTCCTCCTATCTGTCGAGGTCAACGCGATAGACGAACAAATACATGCATGCATAGTAAATGCGTTAGTGTTTATTTTATTTTCTTCTTAATTCGATCACATTTTAATTCACAAGATATTTTTACCGTATAGAAGAGTTAACCTAGAATATGTTGTATATTCGGTTCACAGATCTACATACTTTCTTCTGTCTGTCCATTTATATATTTATATATATATACTCATATAGTCGTGTTTTCCACGAATTGAAATCAAAGATGGGCAAAATGCATTATAAAGTAGACCTAATGGTGTTTGTTGATTTAACTGGCGCAATATTATTGAATATTGGACAGGACTACTAGATAGCCGGCCGCGGCTCGCATATGATGCTTCGTCTTTATTGCGCAACTGAAATTTAATTGTCGCACCTACTTCAACTCACATAAGTTTTTTATTAATAGGACCAGCATAAAACTCCGCCTACTTAGAACATTTCTGTTACCTCCCGTCTCACCGCTGCCCCGCAGTAGGAACGTTGAGATTGCCTATATGCCTTCTTAAGCTTCAAAATATTAAACATTATATGTATGTACGTAATGATATACCTATATGGAAAATTATACCTCAATTGGTAAAAATTGATCTAAAATTACTTTCATTTCATTTTCTCTCTGTCGTCCTATTGAATGAGTGAATTGAATGAGGGAATGAGTGAATTGAATGAGGGAATGAGTGAATTGAATGAGGGAATGAGTGAATTGAATGAGGGAATGAGTGAATTGAATGAGGGAATGAGTGAATTGAATGAGGGAATGAGTGAATTGTATGAGCGAATAAGTGAATCACGTTCGTTGTTATGTACGTCTCTAGTAAAGTAGTAACAGTCCAAGAAGATACAAAAATAAATCGTAATAGAAATGTAACCCTCGAAGTGGACGAAAGGCCATCCTAGGGATAAATGGATGCAAGAAAAGAGCATGGTTTTTGTACGGGACAATCAGGGCTCGTCTGTCCGTTGTTTGTGCTTTGATCGCTTACTTGATAGCCGGGGCTTTTTTCCCCGTAATGAGGGGAAAGTGCGAGAGTGTGGGTGCGACGGTGGCGGCATTAACACTCACACACGAGCACGGCATATGGGGAAAGAGTGCCGCAAAAGAAGCGGCCCTCGAATACGTATATGTGGCCGGGGGCTCGGGTGGTGGTGCCGGTATGTGTGGGTACCTGTTGCCATTGCATAGGGTAGGTCTTTTACCCTCTGCCCTCTGTCCTGACATTCCACGGCATGTTAATCGCGGCGAACGCTTGACGTGTCTGCTCTATAAACTTCTGTTAAGTGGCCCTTTGGCCGAATCTCACTTGTCCTTTCTTTATAACGTGCTTGCGTAATAATTCACTTGACTGCAAGGAATGACTAATTCGTTAACTTATTTACCTATACACTGAGAGAAGAATTTATTTCGTGGGAATAAAATATATTTAAGCTTAAACATTAAAATATGGCGAAATAAATATATATTCCCATTAACAATCTCATACTATTAAACATCTCAGTAGTTTATATTTGATCGAAATATATAAAAATTTAAGTACATATCCAAGCAACATCTACTCTATCCACCATCAACTGACTCAATCGTAATTGCTATCTCAGCAGTTATATGATTACATACACATAATTTAAAAAATGTGAATAATATAGGTAAAATAACTATTAAAATAGCGAATAATA
>JAWQRP010002559.1:0-15259 GCA_033557875.1 Quadriops clusia | reverse complement strand
TTTCACCCTAATTCTTCTTTGTTTTACTTTTATATAGTCCAGGCAGGTGAAAAGATGGGTTCGAAGATTTGAGGAGGAGAACGAGGCTGAGCACCCGTTGAGGACCAGACGGAAAGGAAATTACGGTCCGAAACGGAAACTCAATGAAGAAGCTCACCACCAACTCCAAGCGGCTGTGATGGCGGAACCGTTCAAGCCATTTAGGCATTTTCAGGAAAATTTTCAAATGCCCGTCAGCACATGCACAATCAGGAAGGAGTTGAAGCGGCTCAGAATAAACACACACACACACACATACACACACACACACAAATAGATACACACATATATTGATATAACAAACGCGCACTCGACTGCGTTATCAAATCAAAAATACATACACGAACCTACTTATCAATTTTTTGTACTGTAAAGGCACATTTATATCGGTTCCTAGGTACAAACGCCGACGAGATAAACGATAACCAGCACATATCTCCCCCAGTTTTCGATTTTGCCGAGATAGTAAACAATTTTCTTGGTCTATCCGCAAGGGAGAAAATTTACGGAAACTTCCCGCATTAGTATAAATAAATCCAAACAAAGATGCATACCATTGGTGAGTACTTAGAAGTTTGTGCGTTCGTGTTTTGTATCAAACTATCTATAGCCGCCTTATCGCAATTTTAATGACGTATTTCGTCGCTGCGTTCATGACTAACAATTATTTACTCTCTGAATGTGGATTTATTGTTTGGCCGACTCGGGGTTTAAATGTTGCTAAAATTCGTCCTCTTACAAATGTGATTTGTGCTTTTTTTTCTACATTTAATTCAGTATTATTCCTTGCACAATTCGGCGTAAGTACCCATTTAATTAGTTGGGTTCTTCTGCATGGTTTGCTCTATTTATTAGGCCCCACGTTATCGCCTTATACTTTAAACCACATATATGTGTTTAAACTAAAGGAAGGAGGAAGTCCATCAACGGCCTTTCGCCATTATTAATTCATATTCACTCGGCACACATTTCGTGATAGTTATATTTCATTCATGTTTACAACTCATTACTCATTTATAAGCCACTTAATACTTATCATCGAAACGTTTATTAATGTGTAATATATTTAAGTGTTGTATTTAAGTATTGTATTTAAGTATTGTATGTTAAGTATTTAATATTCATTGTATTGTGAGAGAGAAAACTATAGTCTTGTGAGAGAGAAAACTATAGTCTTGTGAGAGAGAAAACTATAGTATTGTATTCATTTAATGTAAGTAATAAATAACAAAATAATGAGTAAATTGGGTTCCAGCATGGATTTTGACACATGGTACCACAATTTGAACACAAGGGTAAAACTCCAAAAGCAAGAGAAAAATCACGCGAATTTAATAAGTGGGATCAAGCTGAAGCTGTCCCAGCTTCCGATTAACATAAAGGAAGTTTTCTTCCACTACAAGATTATATGCAGGCATCTAGACCACATAAAAATGCACTTGAATCTAAACAACCCAAAAGGTGTCCAAGAAAAACGAGTTTCCTCAAAGGATAACTCTTCGAGAGAATCCTTAAACACTCGTCAAGGACCTAATAAGGATTTGAACCATCCCCATCGGCGCATGAGCCAATATATCGAAAAGGAAATTCAGAAAATCGAGCAAGAGACAGTTTTTCCCAATACTTTACCAAGAAGGCATTCTCTGCCTAGGAAGAAGAGATTTTCCTCTTCTAAGTACCTGCAGCAATGGGAAAACATCTTGGACAAACATGGTCAGAAGGATGGGGAAGACAATGGTAAGGTTAACAATGGAGAAGATTTTGAAGAGCCAATGCCTTTTCTGGTCCCTAAGAGATTGGAGCAATTCGACCCGAAGAAACGGAAGAAAAGGATTTCTTCTACTGTGGAGGATTTTCTCGAAACTTCTAATGTTTCCAATTCTAATGTTTCCAATTCTAATGTATCCAATTCTATTGTTTCCAATAATCTTAAATCTCATCAAGAAGTGTTAGAAGAATTTGATGACGAAGATGTATGGAGCAAAAGAGATAAATTTGCCAGCATTGATGACCTTGTGAATAACATGTTGTATTCGAATGGTTGCGAGGAAGATCGCGAAAAAGTGAGTACTAAGAACAATTCACTAGAAGTGGTAGAAACTGTAGAAACTCGAAAACACCAAGAGAGTCTCACTGGGCAAGAAAACCAGAAAAGTCAAGAAAGTCAGAAAAGTCAAGAAATCCAGAAAAGTCAAGAAATCCTGAAAAGTCAAGAACTTCAAGAAAACCAAGAAAGTCAAGAAAACCACGAGGTAGGCCGACTTTCCCTAGTCATAAAGTTAAGTTTAACTAAATATGAAAACGTCCCTTTGAAGGTAGAAAAAAGTAAACCAAAACCTGATACAACTGATGTAAATCACATTGATGACAATTCAGATTGTGAAGAAGATAAAACGGAAGATAAAACGGAAGACAAAACGGTCTTAAGAAGACGTATAACTGGTAAAGATCTGACAGAATGCAAGAGCCCTCTAGATCTGGATAACCATCGGATCCCAAGCGTTCTTGTGAATTTCTGTAACTGCTTAGAATGCCGCACGTTGAGGAAGTCGAGGCAAGATATCTCCTTCAGGGAAAGGGACCATTTTGGCCGAAGTGTCCGAAGAACTGTGTCCTTCAGCGACGTCCCAAATTTGGGACAATTTCCAGAAACTATTTTGGCAGCTAATAGCATGAGCAATATCTGCAGAAATAGACTCAAAAGTGTTGAACATGAAGAAAACTTTAATAAACCTGTTTTGAGGACGATCAACAAAGATTTAAATACTCAACCAAGAATCGTTGGTGTTGTGGTAGGTTAATTTAATTTAATAATGTTTCAGTGGGCAAAGAAATAACTTTGATTTTTTCAGCTCAAGAAGCAATGGTGATCAACTTCTCGACCATAAAGTTTCATCATCACTAGAGACAATAAGTTACATAAGTATATAAATGCATAAGTAAATAAGTGCATAAATAAATGAATGCAAAGTAAATAAATGCATAAATAAATGAATGCAAAGTAAATAAATGCATAAATAAAACGTTCAAACTTTCCGTTCCCTCGCCCAAAAAGCAAAAGGAAAATTCAGGTAGATAGCATATCATTTATCTATTGATAAATAGAAGCAACTTTCCCATGAAGCCATTTAGAGGTGTTTACGACGAACAGAATCGTTATCAGCTCCACCTTATCTCAGTGTATACTAATCTCGTGACTCAATTCGTGATTGTTGCACTCCATCTAGCCCATTAACATCGAATTTCAATTCCAAGCTGTATTAAGTTACTTTTGAGCACGCATTCAAGGTGACCGGGAGCTTAACACTTGAAGGTATTTATACACAATTATTTATACATAATTATTTATACATAATTATTTATACATAACTATTTATACATAACTATTTTATACATAATTATCAATACATAATTATTTTTACATAATCATAACCATGTTAGAAGAACCATTTCATATCCAACCTAAAATTCTAGAGCCACCATTACATTTTCCAAAGAGAGAAAATGGGAGGAAAGAGCTCCAAATCTTCGCCCATCTCCAGAAGCGGCTCAATAAGGCAAAGCCAAAGGAAGATCTTCCAGAAGATCCAGCGCAAGTACAACACCATCCAGAAGGACCTGAAGACCTTAAAAGGTGAAGTCGATAGTCCTGCGCATCTTAAGATCAAATCTGCGATAACTAACCTTAGAACCGAGTTAGAAGAACTGGAGAAGAACCTTAAAGAGAAGCACAAGACCACCCATGAGGAATGGCTAAAGAAAGTAGATCAACTCGCTAAGGATGCCGACGAAAAGGCTGCCACCATTTCGCCTAATGACCTAATATTGTCGACCAAGAAGAAAGAATCCCTTGAGAATGGTGGCGATAAAGGTGAGGCGACTCTGGCACAACTAGCTTTAGAAAAAAGACATTCTCAAATATCCATGGGAGATGATGAAGTGGTGGTCAAGGCCACTGGTCCTCCGAATATAGAAGTTTTGCGCCAAGATGTCCTGAAGCTAAGAAAAAGGATTTCTGTCTTCAAAGGGATGAAGCATGATGATGAGTACTTGGAAATCAAGGATAAACTCATCAACATCTTCATCGACTTGGATAACGTTAAAATTTCTGCGTATCCTCAGCTTCGTAGGGAGAAACAATTGGGATTGGAAGATGTCCAAAGTTGCTTCAAATTTCTGGAGGAAGTTACTCGTGAGAATGAATCTGAGGCCAATTCAGTGGAAGATTATGAAGAAAATCCTGAGGATGACGAAGAGACGAGGAATGAAGTACCACGAAATGAACAATCAAGATATGAAGTACCAAGGAATGAACAATCAAGAAATGAAGTACCAAGAAGTGAACAACCAAGAAATGAAGTACCAAGAAATGAAGTACCAAGAAATGAACAACCAAGAAATGATGTACCAGGAAATGAACAACCAAGAAATGAACAACAAACAAATGAAAACCCAAATCTTCAGCCAAAAAATGAAGAAAACCTTAAGAATAGAAACGCCCAAAAGCAACATGAGGTAAAATTTGTTGGATTAGATGAAACTGATTTAAATGAAATGAACCATGATGTGATAAAATTTCAAGAATTTAATTCCTTTAAAATAAGCAAGGGGCAACCTGTCGCTAATTCTTCAAGTGAAGATGAAGACATCGACTTTATTGAAACAAACCAAAATCAAGACGACACTACCCAAAAGAAACCAACTATAGTGACATCTTTTTAAAAAGAAATAAAAAAAACAATTTTAATAAATATTTACAAATTTTTAGTTAACTGTTTTCTATCTATTCAATAAAAAGTTTTATAACAAAATTATATTATTATTTTTTCCTTGCTCTTCTGTATTCATATAATTATTACTTTTATTATCAGGTTTTGTTAGGTAGAATAAATAATGTTTACTGGAACATTAAAGGTGTAAAGAAGTACCAGAACAATGTCACATTCTAAATACCAACAAGTAGAAAGCGTCAGAGAGACTTAAAAATATTTAGAAGTAGGAAATTTAGGCAAAACCAGAAGAAGAAAAGGTCAAACAAAAAATGGTCAATCAAGAAATACAAAACAGAACAATGATGAACCAAAGAAAGTAGAACCAACAAAAGTAGAACCCAAAAATGAAGAACTAGAAAATGAAGAACTAAAAAATGAAGAACCAGAAAATGAAGAACTAGAAAATGAAGAACTAGAAAATGAAGTACCCAGAAAATGAAGAACCTGGAAATGAAGAACTAGAAAATGAAGAACTAGAAAATGAAGAACCAGAAAATGAAGAACTAGAAAATGAAGAACCAGAAAATGAAGAACTAGAAAATGAAGAAATAAAAAATGAAGAACCAGAAAATGAAGAACTAGAAAATGAAAAACTAGAAAATAAAGAACTAGAAAATGAAGAACCAGAAAATGAAAAACTAGAAAATGAAGAACCAGAAAATGAAGAACCAGAAAATAAAGAACGAGAAAATGAAGAACTAGAAAATGAAGAACTAGAAAATGAAGAACTAGAAAATGAAGAACTAGAAAATTAAGAACCAGAAAATGAAAAACTAGAAAATGAAGAACTAGAAAATGAAGAACCAGAAAATGAAGAACCAGAAAATGAAGAACTAGAAAATGAAGAACTAGAAAATGAAGAACTAAAAAATGAAGAACTAGTAAATGAAGAACCAGAAAATGAAGAACTAGAAAATGAAGAACCTGAAAATGAAGAACTAGAAAATGAAGAAATAAAAAATGAAGAACCAGAAAATGGAGAACTAGAAAATGAAAAACTAGAAAATGAAGAACTAGAAAATGAAGAACCAGAAAATGAAAAACTAGAAAATGAAGAACCAGAAAATGAAGAACCAGAAAATGAAGAACGAGAAAATGAAAAACTAGAAAATGAGGAACTGGAAAATTAAGAACTAGAAAATGAAAAACTAGAAAATAAAGAAATAAAAAATTAAGAACCAGAAAATGAAAAACTAGAAAATGAAGAACCAGAAAATGAAGAACTAGAAAATGAAAAACTAGAAAAAGAAGAACTAGAAAAAGAAGAACTACAAAAAGAAGAACTAGAACATGAAGAATTAGAAAATAAAGAACGAGAAAGTGAAGAATCAGAAAATGAAGAACCAAAAAGTGAAGAACTAGAAAATGAAGAACTAGAAAATGAAGAACTAGAAAATGAAGAACCAGAAAATGAAGAACGAGAAAATGAAAAACTAGAAAATGAAGAACTGGAAAATGAAGAACTAGAAAATGAAGAACTAGAAAATGAAGAAATAAAAAATGAAGAACCAGAAAATGAAGAACCAGAAAATGAAAAACTAGAAAATGAAGAACTAGAAAATGAAGAACCAGAAAATGAAAAACTAGAAAATGAAGAACCAGAAAATGAAGAACCAGAAAATGAAGAACGAGAAAATGAAGAACCAGAAAAAGAAGAACTAGAAAATGAAGAACTAGAAAATAAAGAACGAGAAAGTGAAGAATCAGAAAATGAAGAACCAAAAAGTGAAGAACTAAAAAATGAAGAACTAGAAAATGAAGAGCTAGAAAATAAAGAACTAGAAAATGTAGAACCAGAAAATGAAGAACCAAAAAATATTAAAATAGGAATTGAAGTTTTCTACTAAATCATTTTTTAACACTAAAATACATTATTTTTCGTTAGATAGTTGGCACCAAAATCGGACCGTTATCAATTCTATTAAACTCCACACTTGTTAATTAGATGGCAAGATAAAGTTTATCTCGCAATGTACACATTTCACAAATACCGCACGACGATAACAAACGAATAGAAACGGTTTCTTTCAATTTGTGGCAAATGCGCGGTTTAGCTTCATCGTAATTGCCTTCTAGTTTATCCAAAAGTTTGTTTTGTGAGAAGAAAAATGTTGTTTCCCAAAACATTGAAGGTGTAGTTAGAATTGGATCGGTGCTAAAGTGTAAGTAGTGAAATAATGTGTTCTACCTGTACGGGAGATAACGCTGATAAAACTCAGATCAAACTATGACTCTTTCTATAAGATACGCCCAGCCCTAATGATTCATTTAGTTCACGCACATTTTCTTAGATTTCACACAAATCCCGATTAAAGTCTTTAGGTACTATTTCTTTCATTAACTGTCGCCATTTCTTTTTAATGTTTATATTGGGTATTATTACTACTTCTTAGCCTCAAAATGGGTTCAGGATCTTCCAAATCCAACTTCGAGCCAAACTCGGCAAGATCCTCGCAACGCAGCTTAGGCAAGAAGAAGAAAAACGACGACTTTGAGGTCATCTCAGAAACAATAAACGACACAAGATCGGAAATTGGAAGATTCGATGGAGTCCGAGGAGACGCCAGATACGAAGAGTACCAGAAGACTTTAGCGCAGACTTCTCAAACCCTCGCTGGCTTGAGGTCTTCTGTGAAGAAGTCCAAGAAGGCCCAATATGACTACCTCGAAGGTGAGGTGAAGAATTTGTTCAAATCCTTAGAAGACAAAGTCAATGGTAATGAGACTTTGGATATTGCCGCTGTGGAGTCTACTTCCTTCATCAACCAAGATCCAAGAAATAGCGGCTCCAGCAGTACTGCTGGTACTTGGAGGAATTCTCTGAAGAAAGGAGATCGACAGAAGATCACCACTTTGCAAGGATTTGAGGAAAGTGTTACGAAATTGGATGATGAAATCCAGGCAGCGACTCGGGCTGGGGATGTTAAGAAGTTAAATCTTCTGGAGAAGAAGATAGCGTCAACTTTAACAGACTTAGAGATCATTACTGTGGAAAGCTACACACCTCTAGCGGAGAGGAAGGAAGACTTAAGTGCATATTTGCTCAGGTTGAACTCTGCCGTGAAGAAGGCGAAGAAATCTTCAAATAGAGCATCTGGGAGTTACGAGCAAGGTATTCAAAGTCTTTGGTTTATTAGTTTGGTGTATTTGGTTTATTAGTTTGGTGTCTTTGGTTTGTTAGTTTGGTGTCTTTGGTTTATGTTCATTTTCTTGGATTAATTTTCATGCATTCATTTTCATGCGTTCATTTACATTTGATATTCTTCACAGACACGACTTTAGAAATCCAAAACCGAGACCAAAAGCGGCGCCAAATCGAGGAACTCCAAAAGCGATTCGGAGATGAAGTCAAAGACCAAACCAGAAAGGATAAAAACAAGACCCAAAACTGGCAGAGAGATCCTCGAGTTAACTCTTTGAACGCCATTGAAGCTAACGCTTGCAAAATTGATTCCGAAATCCAAGCAGCTGTGGACTTGGAAGACCGGAAGCAATTCATCATCCTGGAGAAGAAGATTCAGATTTTGTACACGGATTTAGAAATGGTTAAAGTGGACAAATACGCCTCTCTTCAGGACCGAAAGTCTGAAATCGAAAAACATTTGATTCGGTCTAACAATAGGTTACACAAGGCCAAACAGAACCTTAACAGGGCTTCTGGATCACACACACAGAAAGGTAATCTTTGAAGTTGAGGCTACACTAAACGAAGTAACTACTAAACGAAATATTAAACGTAGTACTAAACAAAGTACTAAACTAATTTGCAGCTAAACCTAAAATATCTTTTAGATTCTATGCCCCGCAATAAGGAAGCCCCAGGTGTCACTCTGGAGGACATGAGCAAATTAACAGATGACCTTGACATCCTCGAGCTCAAGGCGGCGTCCCTCCAAGGAACCAAAACCGACGACGAGTTCAAGACAGTGAAGCAAAGCTTGAACAAACTTTGGCACAAACTGCAGGACATGAACACCGATTCGGACACGACGAAGAAGTTGAAGAACATCACCCAAGAGAGGATCAAGAGCGCGCTCCACGTCCTGAACGAGAGGGCCAAGCAGAACGAAGCGGCCATCGAGAGTCAACTCCACGAGCTTAACATCATCAAGATGGAGGTGAAGAAGTACAAGAACTTCGCGCTGGAGTTCAGAGGTGGCTCTCAAGATGACCGGTACGACTTCATCGACCAGAACTTGAGGAAATGCTGGGCTGGTCTCGCTACCGTCAAGGAGAACAACGAAGAGGTCAGCGTGACCAAGAAGGCTACCATCGAGGAGATCCAACAGACTTTGAAGTTCTTGAGCGAGAAGATCCAACCTGAGCCGATGTATGCTCAAATCGACCATAAGAACAAAACTCCGAAGAAACCGAATATTGTCGGGCAAATCAAAGAGTTGGAGAATGTCTTGGGGAGGAATAGCGTGTACATCAGCAATCCGGATTTGACCAACATTGAGAAAGAGGAGTTGACTTCGACTTTGGAGCGGCTCAACAGCGAAATTAGCAAGCAGTTGATGGTACTTAAAACTCCGAATGATACGCCGAAGGAAACCAGTTTTCCTTTGATTACTTCTGGGTTTTCCAATGGTCAAGACGAGGAAATCTTGAAAAAGAGGAATGTTTCGGACCAACTTTCCACGCCACCAAAGGAAACATACCATCAAAAGAGTTATTTCCTGAAGCAAGAATCACAACAATCAAAACCAGAACAACAGCAACAACACCGACCTCAGCAACAGCAACAACACCAACCTCAGCAACAGCAACAACACCAACTTCAGCAACAGCAACAACACCAACCTCATCAACAGCAACATCAGCAACAATACCAACAACAAGCCTCAGGGACTTCAGACTTCGCCAGCAAGATCTTCAGCAAGTACCAGAAGATCGACCATACTTCAACAATAAATCAAAACGGTTCCTCACCTACCACCAAGACACCCAAACAAGAACTTTCCAACAGGTTACCATCAGATCGATCCACAATCTTGGAGACTTCTCTAGATGACCCCATGGACTTGATCCAGATGTACAACCAAAAAGTAGCTGCGGAAAACGCTGAAGCTTTGGAAAATATCATGAACATTGACGTCAAAGTCCAGGATCTGAAAAAACAAATTGACAAGTTCACTGGCACGAAGAAAGACAGAGAGTACAGCGACTTGGAGGACCAGCTCATGGACAGTGTGATTACTCTAAACGTCATCGACACCAAGAACCAGGAGAATCTAAAGACGGCCAAAGACGAAGTCTTGCAACAAATCAGACAACTGCAGAAGGAGTTGCCCAAAAGATTGGTGATAAACGAAGAGGCGAAGAAACTAGAAAGGCAAGGTTCCAGCGACTTGACTGAAATGAAGTCGATCATCGAGCAAGCTCAAGGGTTGAAGAAAAGGGTGGATTGCTTCTCAGGGACCTACAAAAGCGTACCATATCTTCAAATTGAAGAGGGCTTGAAGAATTGTTTGGAGAAACTTGATGCCTTGGATTTATCCAAAAGCAACGAGAAGATCAGGATGGCTAGGGAGCAAACCAAGGTGAAGATTGGACAATGGTTGACCATACTTGACGAGAAGTCAGTCAAGATTGAATCGAACGAGAGGAAATCTGTTTTGGTGGACAACGGGAAGTCTTTTAACACAGGCCCTGATACTTCGTACCATAAGCTTGAGCTGTTAAGGGAAGCCTTAATGAAGCTGAAGACGTCCATGGAGGACTTTCATGGGAAGTACAAAGACGAGGATTACGAGAAAATTATGATAAACCTGACGAAGTGCAATGAAGATGTTGGGAAAATTGAAGATAGAGGGAGTTCGTCTATTAAGGCTTCTATACAACAGTATAAGACGTACATCGTTGAGCTTTCTAAGTATTTTGAGGATAAGTTAGACTTCGCGCTGGAGGTCAGAGGTGGCTCTCAAAACGATAGGTTCGACCAGGACTTAAGGAAATACTGGGTCAGCTCAGAAACAACAAAGAAGTCCAAGAAGGCCCAATACGACAACCTCGAAGGGGAGGTGAAGAATTTGTTCAAAACCTTAGAAGACAAAGTCAATGGTAATGAGACTTTGGATATTGCCGCTGTGGAGTCTACTTCCTTCATCAACCAAGATCCAAGAAATACCGGCTCCAGCAGTACTGCTGGTACTTGGAGGAATTCTCTGAAGAAAGAAGATCGACAGAAGATCACCAGTTTGCAAGGATTTGAGGACATTGTTACGAAATTGGATGATGAAATCCAGGCAGCGACTCGGGCTGGGGATGTTAAGAAGTTAAATCTTTTGGAGAAGAAGATAGCGTCAACTTTAACAGACTTAGAGATCTTTACTGTGGAAAGCTACACACCTCTAGCGGAGAGGAAGGAAGACTTAAGCGCATATTTGCTCAGGTTGAACTCTGCCGTGAAGAAGGCGAAGAAATCTTCAAATAGAGCATCTGGGAGTTACGAGAAAGGTATTCAAAGTCTTTGGTTTATTAGTTTGGTGTCTTTGGTTTATTAGTTTGGTGTCTTTGGTTTGTTAGTTTGGTGTCTTTGGTTTGTTAGTTTGGTGTCTTTGGTTTATGTTCATTTTCATGCGTTCATTTTCAAGTGTTCATTTACATTTGATATTCTTCACAGACACGGCTTTAGAAATCCAAAACCAAGACCAAAAGCGGCGCCAAATCGAGGAACTCCAAACGCGATTCGGAGAAGAAGTCAAAGACCAAACCAGAAAGGATAAAAACAAGACCCAAAACTGGCAGAGAGATCCTCGAGTTAACTCTTTGAACGCCATTGAAGCTAACGTTTGCAAAATTGATTCCGAAATCCAAGCAGCCGTGGACTTGGAAGACCGGAAGCAATTCATCATCTTGGAGAAAAAGATTCAGATTTTGTACACGGACTTAGAAATGGTTAAAGTGGACAAATACGCCTCTCTTCAGGACCGAAAGTCTGAAATCGAAAAATATTTGATTCGGTCTTACAATAGGTTACTCAAGGCCAAACAGGACCTTAACAGGGCTTCAGGATCACATACGCAGAAAGGTAATCTTTGAACTTGAGGGTACACTAAAAGTAGTACCTACTAAACGAAATATTAAACGTAGTACTAAACAAAGTACTAAACTAAATTGCAGCTAAACCTAAAATATCTTTTAGATTCTATGTCCCGCAGCAAGGAACCCCCTGGTGTCACTCTGGAGGAATTGAGCAAATTAACAGATGACCTTAACATCCTCGAGCTCAAGGCGGAGTCCCTCCAAGGGACCAAAACCGACGAGGAGTTCAAGACAGCGAAGCAAAGCTTGAACAAACTTTGGCACAAACTGCAGGACATGAACACCGATTCAGATACGACGAAGAAGTTGAAGAACATCACCCAAGAGAGAATCAAGAGCGGCCTCCAAGTCCTGAACGAGAGGGCCAAGCAGAACGAAGCGGTCGAGAGTCAACTCCAGGAGCTTAACATCATCAAGATGGAGGTGAAGAAGTTCAAGAACTTCGCGCTGGAGTTCAGAGGTTGCTCTCAAGATGACCGGTACGACTTCATCGACCAGAACTTGAGGAAATGCTGGACTGGTCTCGCTGGCGTCAAGGAGAACAACGAAGAGGTCAGCGTGACCAAAAAGGCCATCATCGAGGAGATCCAGCATGCTTTGAAGTTCTTGGGTGAGAAGATCCAACCTGAGAATATGTACGGTGAAATCGACTATGAGAACAAAAGTCCGAAGAAATCGAATATTGCCGGGCAAATCAAAGAGTTGGAGAATGTCTTAGGGAGGAATAGCGCGTACGTCAGTAATCCGGATTTGACCAATATTGAAAAACAGGAGTTGACTTCGACTTTGGAGCGGCCCAAAAGCGAAATTAGCAAGCAGTTGTCGGTACTTAAAACTCCGAATGATAAGGCCGAAGAACAACAGCAACAACACCAACAACAACACTCAGGGATTTCAAACTTCGCCAGAAAGATCTTCAGAAAGAAACAGAAGATCGACCGAACTTCAACGATAAACCAAAAAGGTTCCTCACCAACCACCAAGACATCCAAACAAGAACTTTCCATTAGGTCACCATCAGATCGATCCACAGTCTTTGAGACTTCTCTAGATGACCTCATGGACTTCATCCAGATGCACAACCAACAAGTAGCTGCGGAACGCGCTAAAGCTTTGGAAAATATCTTGAACGGTGACGTCGAAGTCCAAGAGCTGAAAAAAGTAGCTGTGGAAAATATCCAATTTTGTTACCATAATTAATTAATAACAATCTTAATAATGGAAATATTAACATTAATTGATAACAACAATAATGGTATTAGTTCTACTTAAGTAATTATTAAATCGATATTAGTATCCTTAAGATAATATATTGTGACGAATTCGAGGGGTTACCTCCTCGCGTATGCGCGCTAAAGCGGCACTTACGGAAATATTCCGAAAGCGGAAATGGCGGGAGATTCAAATCAACCCGAAACTTTATTTGGCCAAAATTACCTGTGATCGTCTAGCATTTGGTAGGACCCGTTTTACGTTGTTTTCGTAGCATCCCAGAATTCGTAGGTAAAAGTCACGCCAAAGAAAATTAACGCCATTAAGGTGAGAACTGTTATTGAGAGGAAACAAAGAGAAAATTGATGAAGAACGATTTCGATTGAAACGTCCAGTCGTTCGTGCGTCTGTGTGTGTGATTTTAACTGTTTGCTTTTAACTTAGTTATGAATAGATTTAATGATTTAATGCATTGGAAAGTTCTGTTACTAAGAAAGCCCTCTTTCATTCTTGAACTATGAAAACTTTTATGATAAATAAAACCTGGCAAAACGCGAATGTTACAACTCAGTGTGTGTGTGTTTGCGGGAGAGAGAGAGAGAGAGAGAGAGACGGAATTTCCCTCCCCCTATTGCCACCTGGCGGCGTTCATCGAAACCAACCATACAAACTAACGCACCACTCGTGAAGATAACGCGTGTACCAAATATTGCACCACTAATGAAGACCAAACTAGCGACACCTATTCTCTAACTACGGAATTGATAAAAACTAAAGAAAGAAGAAAACAAATATTCTTAGCATGTATTGAGTCCCACGCCTGAAGACGGCAGCCAACGAATCCAAAACTCCTAGAACAATGTTATTGAAGATATTCCCAAAGGCACTGAACAATTTATCACAATGAAGGCATCCCCACGAAACCTTTCACTCTGAACCGCCCTCAACGTTCATCGACCGTCTCTCGTCATCTGGGACTACCTTCCAAAGACTCCCTTCACCAACTAACTCCCTCGGATCGACCGTCACCGAAAGAAGACTTCTCACGACCGCTCCACTCAACTCTCTCTATCTGACTACTTGACTGCCCCCGGGGACTCTCCCTCACTGACTGCCTTGCCTGAGCCTCTCTCCATGACTCCCCAGTCAACTCTCTGTTCTTGACCGTCCCGAAAAACTCCTAACGACCAACCCTGACCGATTCACCCCCTACTCTCTTAATCTCTGACCGTGTGTATTTGACCCAATTAGAGTTTCTCTTTTCGCGCGGCTACCCACTTCGGAAGAGCAATCGATTAGCACCTGCCAGTTGCGACCAATGGGGCAGCTTTGGTTTCCTTACTCGACCACGCCCTCTCGCGTTGGGACTTTCATTTTTTAACTATCGAATTTGGTACTACTCCAGCTTCTTGACAACCTTGCTGGGGTTTGACCCAGGTCTGGCGAACACCTGTTTCCCATTAGAGCGACCTTGGCCGTTTCCGCCTCCTCGAGATGTTCTTTTGAATAGCACCTTTGTCGGCACAATGCTTTGTTGTTTGACCTGGCGCTCGCCTTTTGTTTGGCCTACTTGACACGGGGAAATATTTTCCAGCTTTTTTGAAAACATCTGGCGCTGGCAAACCTCCTTTTTGATAAGACCCTTATTTGCATGAATCGCGTAACCTATCTTCATACCTTCACAATATCTATTTTATATAAAAATAATCACATTACAATCATAATTATATTTGATTGCAATCAACAGGTATATAACAATAAAGAAAAAATCTGTATTGACTAATTCTGTAAACAATGTAATCTACATGTCTAATAATAATAGTAAGAATAATAATGATAGATAAATAATAGTTTATTGTACATAGCTGTCACGGAATACTTGTAGTATGTAATTTGTAAAAAAGTAGAAATAAATATTTATCTAAGTTTTGTGAAAATTATTGATATTAAAACTTTATTGTTTTTTGACCTATTATATTATATTATTAAATATTAATAGTACTGGGTATAAGGTCTAAAAAATATATATTTAACTACCTATCTCGACGTTTCGTTATGTAACAATAACATCTTCAGGAGATTTAAAGATAAATTTGAAATTTCCTATTTGACATAATATTTTATGAAATTTCTTCTTATTTTAATTAACACAACAAAAAAATAAGTTTCACTTAAAATAATAAAAATAA
>JAWQRP010002558.1:0-15262 GCA_033557875.1 Quadriops clusia | reverse complement strand
TATTCAATTTACAAAAACCTGACTTTATTATAAAACTAAACTCAAAATCATGGACGCATAAACATCTTGCCGAGTGCACATACATAAATACATTCTACGATATACTCTTGTACATCACATAATCTTACTGTATACACAGAATAATGTTATATATCGTTTATTAATTTAATATTATTTATAGTAATGTAATTTGCAATACATATTTGAATCAGTAGTATAGATGCTCCTTTTGTACGATTCGCAAACACTGCTTCATTTTACTACGAACTTCGTTCAGCATCATGTTCACCGCATTCATTGTGTTTTTGTCCTGTTTCTAACCTCTATCATCTTTATCGTAGAATATAAACTCGATCAGCATCGACTTGATGGCGACAACTTATTTCATCAAATCAATGTCACAGGCACTTGTTTTTTTGGCTTTTAATACACATTGTCTATTATTTTTTTCTGCTCTTTTCATTGCATGACATTGCCTCCTATAACATTTACATATTTACATATTTCACAGTTCTTGATTCTGTTCCATCGCATAACCTCACTTTTCGGAAATTCGCCAGGTTTCTTCTAAAGTTCCAAAATGCTATACTTTAACTACAGGGTGTCCAACTATCTTCGCCTCAGAGGGGGAGGCTCTTAAGGTTGAAATTCGCTCAATGCAACTGCATATTGTGTCTAGAGAAATCCAGCCTCTAAAGTAAGTCGTAAATTATAGGTGTCCATCGTTCAGGCAAAACTTAAACAGCACGTGCTGTGTGTGGACCACATGCCTAATTTTGAGCAACATAGACCAATCCATACAATACACTAAGATTTATGACCGTTCCTGACCATTCTTTTTAGCTTGCATCAACCTTAAACGTAACAATGGATTGAGGCGAAGTTAGTTGGACACCCTGTAATTGTTATTGTATAATTTACACGTTTGGCCCCTATTTAGACCCCAGTAGGGCTCTAAGACGCCTAACTCGTTCCTTTTCAAAAATGACAGCGGCGTAGGTGGTAAGCCCCCTTCGATGGAGATAGAAACGTCAAATTTCCGACTTTCAGCTTCGAGCTTGTATATACAGGGTGTACCCGCGTCACAGATATTTTGCAAATTTCAATTAGGGGGTAAAATATAGGGTGGTGAATTTGCAACTAACCGTTGAAAGAAGAGTGAATGATCTAATTACATTCAAAAACAACTCTAATCGAAAATGTAAAACAATATATTATATGTACACTCGGAGAAAAATGAAATGTCCGTTTTTTGTTGGCCGCGCATATCGTTTGTACTGAAGGGTCGTAGTTTGATCCATAAATACAGCAGGGTACTATTATAGGCTAAAATAGCACAACGATATGCGCGACCAACAAAAAACGGACAATTAATTTTTCTCCGAGTGTACATACTATTATATTTCAATGGGACAACTGCATTGATGATTTTGTAATACCATTATAGTGAAACCTTGGGTAAGAAGAAATAACAGCAGAAATTAGAGGATTTTTGAAGCGTTCCACAAAATCCCAATGTTATAAATATTTAGGGTGCCCAATATTTTTCTGTGCCTGTCCTTTATCCTTTCTTAGCAGAAATTCATAGAAATAAGAGGCGAATAGATGAATATAGGTAGAGTTTGTTATGATATTAGCAAAAGTAAATTTTGTGTACTAAAAAGAGTTCACTGGTTTTACCCACGCTGTTACTCGAGGGTTAAAATAGTCAGCGGATTGTCACGGATCGACTCTACAAGAAAAGCGGTAAATGAAAACTCTTGAAATAAAAAGAACAACAAGAAAATTTAAAAAGAAGACATAAAACGATGTGTTAGGTGAAATGCAAGAGGGAGTGATAGGAGCAGATGAAATTATTTACCTGTAAAAAGGTTAAATAGAAATAATAAATAATTATTAAGCAAATAAAGGCAATATTATTTTATCAAATATATCGCAAGTTTACGTTAACAAATTCAATTTAGTTTTAGTCTCTATACAGACATCCGGTAAGAAATATTTTGAAAAAATTCTTACAGGAAGTCTCTTTTAAACCTGCAACATTTATGAAACTTTATTTACAGTGGATTCACGAATCGGGTGGTTACTGGTAGGGGCGTGAAGATGTCTAATAAGACGAAATCGTCCGCCTAGTGATCTAAAATAATAAATACTAACAAGAATGTATTACCTATTATTATTAACAAGTATAGTGTAGATATTATTTCACAGAGGACGCCTTTCACAAGTTGATCTAATAACTATTTTCAAATGTATTGTTTAATACGAAGTGAATTGCAAACGATTGTAATAATCGAAAGGCAATTGCCATGAAGTTTCTCCCGGACACCAGAACGCAATGATTAATGTTATTGTTTTACAAACAGCAAGGCAGATCACGACGCAGAAAAGTCGAAGTAGTAACACAAATGAATGGCACTCTGGAAGTCAAAGAAAAAATATGGGATGTGGAGCATTCATTGGTTCCGGCTCATGCTACAACTCATAGTACAACATCTATAACGAATAGTGTACGGAAATGATAAAAACTTTTGATTTGAAATGGTATTCGTGTAACAAGGTCTTGCAAGGTGAGCACCGAGCAGTCCAAAACACAATAACGTCTGAAATTAACAGAAACTAATCTGGAATGCATTGCTCTTATTTTGTGTGACAGATGGTTATTACGAGAGTTGTCGGAGCGTTCCGCGTATAATGTGTAAGCTTCAAGAAGGAAGTTTTGATTTGCTTTGAACTCCGAATTAATTATGTGTTCTAAATATTTTACAATTCTACGGATGAACGGAATACGTTTATTTGATATTGTTACTAGAAGGGCCATCAAGTTTTAGTCCAAAGCCAAGCATAACGAGCATTCAGAAACCTCGTGTAATTCTCACGACATCAAAGCGCGTATTTAAAGCATTGTGAAGACGAACACAGGAGATGATGGTGAAATTGGATTATGATAGCGATTACTCACATCCGTTATGTACTCACATTATTTGTTCTATATACAACAATTCTATTAGATGAAACTGCTTTATGCGAGTACCCTTTTTGTCTCTAACAACCGCAATCAAAATGTAATTTGTTTCCAAGTCACTGTTATTAAATACGTAATTTTCTTAATTTTATTTTACCCTTCTTATGATCCCTTCTATATGTTATAAATAGGAATAATACCAATTAAATGAATTAAGAATAAAATTAATACACTAATTCGGGACAAAGTTTTTTTTTGAGTTAGAATTAATTTATCATACGGAATTAACTATCTTACTTATTAAAATTAGAGTAATATTTCCATGGCCATTTGCGAGTATTGGGGCTAGAACAAATCCAATCATGTTCGAAAACATACACTAATCCTAGATGCACCAACGACTAACATTATAGTGATTTTACATAGATTGAGGTAGGTATATAATTTTTGGAATACCTACCGGCCAGTCCGTAACAACGCAGTCTATTACAAATTGATACGTGACCGCGGATTCGATTCAAACCAAGCACCAAATTTAATTAGGAAATGATTGCAACCAGTCAGGCATCTAATTGGAAAACAATTGTAGCTTCCCGATATAATAAAATTAAATAGTCCTAGACATGGGTACCTATCAATACAAGCCGATAAAAAGAGCGATAAATTATAGACTCGGTGCACTGAAACAGAAGAAGCTCGTAGCCATATGAAGATGAGGTTTGTTACTCTCTTCCCCAGTACTCTAAGAATTTATAATTTGGGAGTCGTTCTAAATGCAAAACAAAATGTAAATCTGCATCGGGTTCTCCGGTGTTGCACTTTAGGTAATTTTAATCCGGTTTTCATTGTTTTTCTTTTATAACTATACGCAAGGTCTCGTTTTGTTTATTTTGCATCAAAAATATAATGTTGGCAAATTTTCAGAAGCGCAACAAGAATTATCTTAGAAAATGTAAAGGAACAGTGAGGGAATAATAGAAGGCAGTCCCTGACCATTTAGACGGAATATTTTAAATTTGTGCCGACCCGCCTTGTTTGCATACTTTATACTTTTGCTTTGACGGTGCTTCGTAATGAATCTAGAACTACGTCAAAAGCAAGAACAGACGTTCATTGATAAAAAGAGACGCAGACGTGCGGCGGTATTTTGCCCTTAATAGATTCATTGTAGTTTATTTATTATGTATCGTGCCTCCTTTAATCAAAGAGAAAGGCAGAAAAGGGGCAGAAATGAACTATAATTTTGCGGGCATGTCTTTTGTTCTCCAGAATAAAGTAAATTAAAGTGTGTTACTTTGTCCGTTTGATAAATAGCTATATTTTTATTTAAGACTGACTGCCGCTGCATTCGCGCAGGGAACGAGGAGGAAACAGAGAGAAGTGCAATCTCGAGTATTGTTTAAACAGTAAAATTAAATACGTTTAATGAAATGAATATATTCATAAGACTGATTCAAATTGTAGACAAAGAGACCCGTCAAAGGAATCGCGCTATGCTCGTGCAGTATTATAATGAGACGAAAATAATTTAAATTTATCTTCTTGCTCTTTTATCGCAATTTTGAGGTTAATAAATCGGAATAATAAGTAGTGATACTATAAACATATTATAGGTATAATTAGGTCGTAAGTATATTTCTTTTGTTATTCGGCACTCTAAATAAGGAATGTCGTTGCAAACGCACTGTAATAATAATTGGCTATACGAAGACGTAATCCTTGCTCTTGTGGGTGGTCCAACAATGCCACATTTCAATCATAACGTGGGGCAGTCATCAATTTATAGAACAAGTCTAAATTCCAGAAATGATGGTATGTTATTTCTCCTCTAAATATGTATAAGAAAAAAAATCGCTATGTTAGGAAAAAGTCGTTTGGAATATATTACGCGTGTACTTAAGAACTGCTGGAATGTTAATTTCTACTCATTACCGTATTATTGTCAGGATATGATGAATCTTGCTGATATTAAGTCGCAAAGATAGGGACTCGTTATGCAACTGTTTGTTTTTTTAATGTTTCATTATTTAAAAAAGTAATGCAGTAATGTATATAAAATTTTTGTATTGTATAATATGTAAATTCCAGGGAGAAAATTTGAATTGAGACCGGTCCAACATAGCAAATTTAAAGTACATTATGAAAAAACCTGCCCTGACTTCAAACACTACAAAATAGAGAAGATTTTATATTGTACGTGTTAGGATTTTTTAGTAGTCGTAAAAGATCTTTGATACTTTCTTTGCTTTTCGTATTGTTAACCCTTCTTTCTGATAGCAGCTATTTATCCAACTTTAAAATAATATAGGAACTTTAAGTTTGTTTAGTTTCTTACATTATGAATACATTTTGTATTATTATTTACTTGCATCAAAGTCGAAAATCGCTTCCACATTGATACGGTATCACGTTATTAACGTTGGAATTATTGATTGAACAGATTTAGCTTCTCTTACACAAGGGAAGCGTCAGGATGCAATTTCCATGGAATTTTCATTAGCTTCTCAGTTACATTATTAATTATGCAAATAATTCGCAACAAAAGCGTTTGTTGTGTAATTATTCGCCTGCTCAATAATGCAGGCGGCCTAAATTTGATACTTTTAGCAGATGAATTTAATTCGGTATTGGAAACGTGAATTGTGTATATATTATATTAGAGATCTTTTTAGAATTAGTAATTAAATGGAGCCGGCTGAAACGCCCTGTTAATTTATTTATCAGTACAAAAGCTTTCATTATTTCCATTTAAAAGCTCCGATATAAAACAAAAATGTGCAGCACCGGGTATCTATAAATTATAAATACCGTTTAGGCAAAATTTGAATTATGATGTTACTCTGGGTTGTTTCAATTTTAAATATTATTCAGTTTTGAGCTCCGATCAATACCTTGATAACATTTTGTTTACCTTAGGCAGATAAATTATTTTTTTGCTTGGGATGAGTAGAAATTGAATTGCGTACAAGCTTATTAAAAACTTGAAAATTGTTTTAAGGAACACGTCTCGGGGTTCCATTATATCTTGGCTACCATCAACGGGGAAGCTATAATTACGAAGACAGGCAATACCTGCTTGTGAATCAGATCATAAGTAGCCGCGACTTATAATTTTTATTCGGTTTCAGTTATTACAGATTTATTCACCTTCATTATTATGCGTATTACAAGTACGTGGCAGTGATTCTGTCTATGAAGCCGCTTTAAAAACTTTTGCATATGAGTTCACAGGCAATCCTCAATGCAGGCGGCGATTAATCATGTTAATCAAGGAAATCGTTATTTTTACTGCGAAGTACAAAAGTAGGTGAGAAATGATGGGAAAAATACTAAACCGGAAGAGAAGGCGGCACATTTATATCTATTACCGAAAATAAACGGACCAATTTGTACAATTAAAAGCAAATTTATAAAACATCCATCTCTTTGGCGCCGACATCGGCAAGATTAAAACCAATGAACACATATTTCTGAACAGTAAATTCTATTTTGCGAACTGCTTTGAGGTGTTGTTTAAGAAAGAACTAAATATGCGAGTGAACCAAATAAACTCATCATTGCAACAATTTTTTCAGGATGAATATTGTACTGGATGTATCCTAAAAGTAGCTTTTAGATACATCCAGTTGTAAGCCAAATATCAAATGAAGTTTTGATATATTTCTAAATTATATTAGTACATATAGAAGGTAGGTATGTCTATAAGTTAAAAACTGGTAGTTTTGTAAAGGTATAATTGTGACCAGCGACTTTTTGTCCTGTAATGTAAACGTCATATCTGTAATTAAAGCAAATAAACTGGCCCGTTATATGAGCTTCGAATCTGATTTACACAAAGGGTTCTCATCAAAATTTATTTCTGCTTTGCACCTGTTTGATCGGAATGGTTAGATCGGTGCTTATTCGAAAGCTGTTCAGACTGCTCGTCTTGTTCTTTTCTTTGCGCCGGCTGCATCAGCAGCTTCCTTTAAATGTACCAACAGGCTTCTTCTTTTTTCGTTTTGAATGAAGAATACCCGCCAGAACACTATAATAACAACTCAGACATCATACAGCTTTAATAAAGGAACGCCGGATGATTGCATCTTTTATGATAAAATTATGAAAAACAATTATATACACTGCCTATATAGATAATATACGAATCTGTAATTGTGTGTATACTATTGTACATTATATAAGCAGTATATGCTGCATGGAGCAGACGTTTGCAGAACATTATTAAATAATAAAATAAAATTCTAATTGGAATTATATAGCCTAATAACTGCAGCATTTCAAAGTAATGACGGTGAAGCCTCATATTACACACTCAACTTGAATCTTCCCAAGGATTCTAATTGCTCCAGCTTTTATACATTACAGCAAAAGCAATTTGTGTGATTTATTTCACCGGTTGGTTTGAGAGTCGCTTTGTTGGTATGAAATGCAAATTCACGATTTCTACAGAACGATGTCAACTGAAGCTGCAGTAAAGCATTGGAAAATAAGTCGCGCAAAATTCCTTCGTCCTCATACATCAAATACATGGAGTCGCATATTATTATAAACGTGTTCATGTACAGCAACATATTTGTTTAATGAACATTAGTTCCTCCTTAGGCCTGCGGGACTTCATGCTGTGGAAGACATGATGGAAATGCGGCCACGCAAGTTCATCGTTAACACATGTAATAGTTATTCCTTAAAATAGTGTTCACAAAACAGCTCCTAATACATTCCTCAATATGAAACTTTTCATAGGTGCGAATATGAGAGAAACTGCATTTCCATTCTTTCATTCAATCAGCACCGTCAAAGTCCCGGCGACAAATATCCACATAAAACGTTCGCCTCAGAAACGAAGAGGTCAATCAAGGGGGTGTGCATATCAATAACAAAACCTTTTAGAGTCTCATTGTCAAAGGCAATATAGAGAGCTGAGATTATGTGTGTCGGGACATCAAAGGTGAGTTGTAAACGACTCAATTTCCGAAATAACCAGCCTTTTCTTTTCTCCCAGGAAAAGGGAGAAACCGAATGGATTAGTTAAGATTTCTCGATTTGCCACGGCACAAAGACATGTGCGCTCGTTATTGCAAAAATTAAGCTTTAAAGCACGTATAAATTTTGACGGCATTATTTAATTACTTTTCCAATTTTCAAATAAAAACCAAATTCAATTAGGGGTTGCTTCGAGGCATTCATTTTTGTAATTTTTGTAAATTGATTTGATACTTAAAAATAACACACCGCTGGGTAAACAATTAAAATTTTGCATTGAAAAAGTTACATTAGTAGGTTCCCTCTTAAAATAACAGTGGCCCATAATGGAAGTGGTATTATTACTTGAAATATTTTTTATAAAAAGTAATAGGAAGAGATTCGTGTTAATATTTGCACAAGCTAATTGAGTTAATTACATTTTCTCGCGTGGGTTTGAACTTTACTTACAAATTCGAAATCAAAATAACATATGTATGTGATTAATAGCATAATTTAGTAATAACTACCAAAGATATATTGAACTTACATATGTAAATTATACAGGGTATTTATTATTTTGTAAAATACCCAATACGTAGGTATATTATGTATGTATAATAATTCTTACCTTCAAAGGTTTACTCTATTTATATACAAATATCTATACGGAAAACTTGTTTATCTTTGAAATTGGTAATATATCTTGGAACACAATAAGCAAAGTATTTTATTTTATTTTTGTGTTGTCTTAAATGTAGAACAAATGGAACATTACCGCATTATTCTCATGCAAACGAGTTTTGTCATTGTGTATCGGCGTTAAAAGAAGCAAAAACAATAACTCGCCCTTACACTAGTTTTGCGGCCGTGCACTAACGAGAAAACTTTTCTATGTAAATTTCCACGCTAGAATAAGGGAAAATAGAGCTTGTTTTGAACTAATTCTGTAATGAAATCGAACTGTAATAACACACCATGTTTTTCGTTGCTCATCCCAACAAATGGCCGCTTTCTTTGTGTTTTGTGTAGGTTTAAAACTTTTAAAATCCGGGATACGTCCGTTATGATGTCGAAAAAATGTTATATTTTTAAACGTTTATTGTCAATTTTCTTTAAATAGTAATATTATAACTAAAACCGGGAATTTTTAATACATTGTATTAGTCACTTATTGGACAAGAAAAAATAAAAATTACAATTGTACCCGCAGAAAAATTAGCATTACGTCTTAAGCCAATATTCATAACTTAAAGAGAATCGTTAACTGGACAATTACCGGGTTGGGTACAAGACACAGTTGGAAGACGATTAAATAAAATTACACAAAAGGATTTGCACACAAAACGATTACACCTTATCTGTATCCCATGCATGCAAACGCGCTATTACTAAATGTATAATTACACAGTCCTAAGTGTTCATAATGAAAAACCCTATCTTAACAGCGTTCGTGAGAAGGCAATTACCAATTAAATGTCTTAATTAAAATTTAATTCGATTGGGATTTCAAATTACAAAGGAATTTTTTGATTTATGCTTGGGCAGCTGCCACTCCCGGTCCTTCCTGATTCCGAGCTAAAACACTGGATAATTTATTGTATTGTATTGTAAATTAAAATAGAACATTATGTTAATATTTCTAGCGTGTTCAGCGAAATTCCCGCTTAATAAATATTCCGCGACTTGTCTGGTGTTCATAGCTATTGTCTCCTCTTATTACCTTGTTCCATGGATTTTATATCCTCTTTGATCGGCCTAATTGACTTTTAAATAGACTATTACCGTAAGTCAGGCGTCTGAATTATGGAGATTATCGTGATTAATCAGTCATTGTAGTTTCAGCGAAACGCGGCCACCTTTGATGTTCGGTATTAAATAATAAAACTGTTGCATTGGAGGGAGTTGGTGGGCTTAATAAAGATGAAATGAAAAGGAAACTGTAATAAGAGATCTGTTACCGCCTGATCAGTTTTGTTCTCACAATTAGGTAGTACATGTGCAACAAAGCGTTGATTTGATGTCTTCTTTAGGAGGGTTAAAAGATGAAAGACATTGTGTTCTTAATTAGTTTAATAATTCTAATTATTGCTCATCCTATTCAAGAGTGAATTCAACATTCATTTTTTTTATTTTTCTTCGTCTTTCCTTTTGCAGTGTTGTTAGTAAATTGGAAGGAACGCAAGTATAAAGAAGCAAACATATACGTGTATGTTGTTTCTTTCTTACTATTATGTAGTAATTTCGCATGTATTAGGATGCCCGATTGAAATACTTCTCAAAGGGCATCTGTTCAGTTGTAGACAAGTCGCAAGCATCTCCATACTAGATTGTAACGTCTGGTTTTAATAAAATTGCCCCTTGTGATTTTCTTGCTTTAATGTAGTGCAGTTTGCATGTTAAGAGTTTGAATTTAGCTCTGCTCTGGGATGCTGCTTTGCAATTGCAATGCATTGTGGCAAAGTTGGATTATATCTAAACAACAGACATAACAATAATTGGGGTCGTTTAGTACCACAGGTAACTTTCGAGGTATGTAACGTTGCCTTTAGTGTCCCCTATTTGAAATATAATTCAACATAGTTGATAATGTGTTTAATTGTGAGAAGATTATAGTATTCTTAGAAAAGTATGTAGCATCGTTGTTAAAATGAAGTTTCACATCTCACATGTGATGTTTACATAGTAAGACAGAGGAATGATATGTAATGTTTAACTAAACGGAAGTAGCCTGGATTTTCCCTAAGTAAGGATTAAGGATATCTTTTGTATATAGATACCTATAATGTAGTGAAGTTCGTTACAAATCAAGTACATCTAGTAATTTGTAAGTACTTATATGACACGGAAATTTGTATTAGCAATCCAGTGAATTGGTTATTTGTTCAAATTACATACATTTTTATTGAATCCATTTTTAAACGTATGATTTATAAATAAATTAAATGAGAGCCCGAATTTTGCAAATCGGGTGATTCTAGAATGTGTGCGATTCTCAATTAGACATCTTCTCTTGCAAATATTTTTTTAAGATTGCGAAGCTAAGGATTTGACCTGATCTTGTAGACTGTCGCTACTACTGCCGACTTCTCTTCATTATTGGCGTCCTTTGGTGGACGCCCCGTTTTAAATTACAGACTTGAAGAAATTTTGAGTTTTGACGGTGTCATAAATGACCTAACCTAATGTTGTATTATTCAAGACCGTGACCGATGCACAGTGGAACGGATGGCCGATTTAGATGGCAAAAATTCTAAACCTTGGTGATCTTATAGAAAATCAAGCACAGATTACGAATATACTCTATAAGTGGGGAAAAAATGTAATGGTAATTGTCTATGCCCAATAAACAGGAAACGAACAATTTCCTAAATCACTTTTCGAAAATATCGGAAAAGCGTTACAATTATCAAAAATATTGACAAATTGGGTCTAGCAGGATAAGCCATTAAAAAGTAATGAAACTCAAAAGATACATTGTATGACAGTTAACAGAATTGCAAAGTTTCAATCCCCTATACCCCCTAAGAGGGGGGAAATTAAATATACAAGTTTTTTCATTTTTATTTTTTTACTCCGTTTCTAATTGACCGATTCATTTGGGATTTTCCACAAATAATCCTTGTATGTGCCCTTTGTGAAAAAATTGGGACCCCCCAGGGCATTATTATTAAGAAAAAAAAATTATTTCTCGGGCTTCTCGGAGGGTACCTACCAGCTTCGGCACATTCACCAGTTTTTAGTATAATATGTGTTCATCGTTTAGCTATAATATATTAAAGATTCATCCAATTCGGTGTGGTGCAACAGGGCGAAAAAAAATAAAATTGTAATATTACAAAATTAATACCTATAGAGTAAGCTTTAATGAGTATGAACAAGGAATGCTATTCCCAAACACTTTTGTATGTCCATACAATTCATTATTTGCCTTGTATATACGAATTGGAAACAAACTGATATTTGATAAATCAATTTATTAATTTTTATCAGTGTAGTTTTCGTTACGGACGGTTAGACAGAACTACAGATAAACAGATCCACCGATCCACAGATCCACAGACAGACAGACAGAATAGGGATTTTATATATTAGATGTCTTTCATTTTATACACATTTAAAGAAGGTAATAATTTTGTAACAACTAATTTATGTAGGTTATGACTAGTAAAGAAGATTATCAAAATATACGAGAAAAATTTGAGAGTTGTAAACTACAAAAGAAACTGTTTCATAAACTTAACGAAAATATGTTTTGATAATTTTTTATTAATTACTACAAAGTATTGACGATGATGATAAGTTTCAGAGCACATCTTAGTTAGTGGGAAATAAGATTTTTCAAAACCCTTAACATGACTTGGGATAACAGCAATACGAAAGCATAGTTTTATTGTTAAGAAGATTCACCCGGAAAACCACGACTGAATTTAACGTAATGACCTTTTATTAATATGCACTCAAGTCTGTGTTATTGTAACACTGGCTCCTCAAATAAACTTTCATATTAAGTATACCAATTAAAAGATGTTAGTTTTAGTTGTAATTACTAAGGGAACGAATAAATTTGAGACTCACTACATCTACACATGAGCAGCGAGGTTCAGAATAAGCTATGGAGCAAGTTTCATTATGAATACTGTCAAGTTAGTGATAGTTTTACCATACCCTAAGAAAGTGCTCATGCAGAGTAATTAAATGCTATTATGTGTAAAGTGCCGCACATTCTGAGAAGAATCCGTCTATGTGAAACCTTTTACGAGGCCGAACAAAAACACAATTACGTTTGTGAAATCAGCTATGACTCTCAGAAAGCAGCCGTCAATTAAATCGTCATCAATTACGAACGCATCAGTTTGGGCTTCAATAAAGATATTAATAAATATATTTATAATTACAGCCGTGTCAGTTGGTGTTTGTTTTGTTAAGAAAGCGTCAAGTCACGTCGGACCGATGGGCCAAAGAAGGCTCTTCGAGTAACATTTACATCCAACAATGGACACAACAATCAAACAAATTGTCGATCGCCCGGTCTTCGGCAAAAAGCTACTCCACTGCTATGGCTAGCAATACGGGCGACCCTCCAACTCTTTATTCAATAACACCGGATGACTTTGTAAAATTTTCCATTAAATTGGTTTTAGATTGAAGTTTAACAGAAATAAAACTGCAATCGCAAACTGCAAGTAGAAACGCAGAGACCAGAAAGCTTAAATTTCTGTTTTTATCTGTCAGATTTCTATTGAATATTGGAGGAATATGAACCTGCACTGGAATTGAATAGAGTATTGGCTTTTAAAATCATAATTTCTGATATTGGGGCACGTACTGTATTGACTGCTATCAGGCACTTTCTGGAAATAATTCCCGCGACTTCGTTCCTACGAGTGAGATTCTGGATTAAAATTTTTAGATTACATGTTTATCTTGTTGCTTACTGCTTATTAGGAACATAAAGTAATTATTCTTTCTGCCCATTGCTCGAACTTGAAAACATTGCTAATGTTCAAACTCGTTTTATTTCTCTTCAATACCGTTTTATTTCATTCTATTGTTCCTAAAAAATATTCACTAATAAACTTAAATGGATTTCGTTGTCACTATGAATTTAAACTTAAAATATATCGTTTTTTGTTAGTTCAAAAAATTTATCTACGAATTTGATTTATTGTTTCAGGTTGACAAAGGAATAATGCTCCAATTAAAATTAGCCAGTAGAACAATTTTGAGAGAATAACGCTACAATTTAGCATAAGCATCTCGTAAAAATTGGTATAAATGTGTTTCCCAATTTCAGTGAACGACATGTTTGCTCGTACACGTTCTGAATGTTGAAAATTTAAGTGACAACAAATAAGTAATAAACTCAATCGCCACAGAAACTTGAATCTAAAAGCAACAACCGGTGAACGTTCAGGCTTATAAATTTTGCAGTGGGCTAAAGACAATCCCTTCGCATTAACATGGCAAGTTTGGAGATCAGAAGCGCACAAGCTCCAGCAGTAATAGAGGAAACAACATAATACAGAGCAGCGCAGTAAATTAACATCATGCAATTGCCACTTTAAGGTGAGCTACAGCCTGTGAAAGGGAAATTTCTGTGGGATCCCATATCTACAACCGGCGAAGTTACGTACCTTGAACTCCACGCAAGCAAGCTTAGAACGTCCCTTCATAATTCCAGCAACTTCCGTTTCCATTTCCTATTCTCATCCGTTACCTGGAATTACTAATACACCCTTCGCTGAGAACGAATCTCGGTTTTGATATTATAATTTGAGGGCGAAAGAATTTCGAGGAAACATCGCGTATACACTGTAAGAAGAGATTAGACAACAAATGAATGGCAATTCAAGAATAGGTACTTGTTTACTTCTTTATTAGTATCTGTAGGGCAACACATTAGATTCTGAGGATTTGAAAATGACATGTTGCCAAGTTGAATGAATTCTGTTGTAAATTTTGTGAATAATTATAAAATTTCTTGGGAGAAATATAAAATTTGCTCAGTTGAAAAAGTAACAACCAAGAAGAAAACCCAAATTGATAATATCTTTAAAATCTTTGCAAGAACAATGAGAATATTCCGTCAAAATGATTAATTTGTACTAATTTGAGCCAAGAATTTGAAGTAGATTACTAAGGATGTAGATCTGTCATAATTGGTGTCCATAATGTAAGAGGTTTAAATGTAATTAAAAATGATGAAAAATGCACAATCCTCTTTTTAGTTGTTTTATTATAAGGCGCAACGTTTCGGCCCGACACGTCGGGCTTTCTCAAGTTGACTGTTAAAAATAATAAAATAAAATCACAATCAGACGAACGTGGTTATTATTATTATATTTTTATATTTCTTATATAATGTGACGTATCGGGGGGGGGGGGGCATAGCTCCTCTGAAAAGCTAAGGGATCGAAAAGATCCAAAAAGGGAAAAAGGCGGGAAATTTCAAATCAACCCGAAACTCTATTTGGCCAAAATTTACCTGTGATCGTCTAGTATTTGGTAGGAACCCTTTTTTCGTTGTCTTCGTAGCATCCCAGAATTCGTAGGCAAAGTCACGTCAAAGAAAAATGACGCCATTAAGGTGAGAACTGTTATTGAGAGTGTGCGAAATGAAAAATTGAATGAAGAATGAATTCAATCGAAATGTCAAGTCGTTCGTGTGTCTGTGTGTGTGTAATTTCTGTGATTTTAACTGTTTGCATGGAACTGAGTTATTTGAATTATTTAATGATTTTGATACTTGGAAAGTTCTGTTACTAAGAAAGTCCCCTTTCATTCTTTAACTTTGAAATTCATATGACAAATGAGACACGGCAGAACGCGAAT
>JAWQRP010002557.1:0-15263 GCA_033557875.1 Quadriops clusia | reverse complement strand
GATACAAAATTTGAAACAAATACCTTGAAGCAAAAGGGCACTTTACTTGAAAGAGTTTCACTTCCGTTTCAGGTAAACTGCTACTTCCGGTTATCCGAATTAACCCAAAAGTTGATACGAGCTTACTTTTTAGCTCAAATGGGTACATACCAAATTTCATCGATCTAGCTCAAGTCGTTTTTGAGTTATCGTGTTTACACACACACAGAGACACACATACAGACAGACAAAAAAGCAAAAAAGGGCCAAATCGACTCAAAATCGCTCAAAACGTCGAGAATCATCAAAATTTCAAAAAAAATTTTTCGCATGATCACTATACTTTCTCTGCGAGAAAATAAAAAACAACTTGAATTAGATCAATGAAATTTGATATTTAGTCATTTTGACTAAAGAGCAAATTATTATAAACTTTTAGATGATAGTTTACCTAAAGCAGAAGTGGAACTCTTTCATCTAAAGAGCCATTTTACTTTAAGGAATCTGTTTTAAGTTTTGTAGTAACTTTAAAAAGAACGAAAACCTTCTTTATTTTAATTAATAATTATATTAATATGAATAACTGGTTATCGTACTATATGCTTGACATATTTTAAAAACTTCTAGTGTATAATACCAAAATTATTCCTGGTCTGAATCTGTTTTATTTTGTTTAGAACATCATAGGAGTATATGGGCAAGTCGAATGGAGACCACTCCATATTTTTTAATATAACATTTAAATAATTCATTAACTAGATGGTACCATAGACAAAGGAATATTCCTTTGTCTATCATGGTACATTGTATGTGATTTGATACATTTTTTAGCTTTATGCCGTGTTGACACGGCTCTTATGCTAAGACCGTGATTTGCCAAATTGTTAAAATAATCTCGATTTCACCTTCAAAATATTCTTATTTTCGTAAAACTGTTTAATGAAGGGTTCACATGAACTCCATGAAACTATAGGTAAACCCTTTTACTAAAATAACAATTTTTTGAAGGTGAAATTATTACTACTAATTGACGAAACCAGAAATCACAGTCGTAACACCCAACCTGTGTCAATGTGGCTTTAGCTTGGTTTTGGATAAAGAATCATGGATGATTAAAAAATTATGAAAGAAACAATAATATGGACATTTTACATAATTACTTTATTTCAAAAAGTAAATTGATTACATTTCCAAAAATATATCCAACTAGAGCACCAGAACTGCAAGGAATGGGCCATATCTGCCAAGGTCTATCCCAATCTAGTGGTATAACGATAGCCCCAAACCAAGCCCCCACTAATGTAATTTGAATATTATGCAAAAACATCTTGCAGAAGGAATCTCCTTTGAAGGTCGTTAAATTACTTAGAAGATCTATCGTTGTGTAAGGCCCCAAATGTAAACAAGAAGGTACTACTGTTAACGTTGTCAATAATATTGAAAACATTAAAGTTTCTTCCTTATCAGTCAACAAAGGAGCGCCGAATAATATTGATATGCAGTAATACACAAAAATCATTGTAACTGTGATTAAGAAACTTGTGTAAAACTCCTTGAACTTAAATTTCTTAAGTATTTTCCGTGTCTTCGTGATCTTCATTTCATCTTTATTTAAAATTTTAATTATGTTATATTTAAATATTTCTGATAGTACTAGAGCTAATGGTAACATGTAGAGTTTGTACTTTCCTATTTGATAAATGTATTCCAGAAAAACTAGTAAAATCAATAATATTGATGTGTAAATGCATGTTATAGAACTATATACAATAATTAACTTCTTTGTTGGTGCACACAGTAACACTTCAGTCATATTCTGCAATAAAAATGATCATATTAGTAAAATTACAAAAGTAAAGTTATTACGCTGAGAAATTTCTTACTTATGATTTTTGGCGGAAATGGCAGTCAGGTTGAGGAATGTTTCTGAACTCTATAAATAGTTTTATAAATTATTATAATAGATATTGTAATTTTGTATCGGTTTAATATATCTCAAAAGCCAAACCTAAAATTAGGTTATAAATACATTTAAGATCTGTCAAATAAGTCGCGTGAACAGCCGCTTACAGTTTTCTCTACAATGTAGTTGTCTACAATATAGGTGCGTAACTCGCATTAATACTTCAAACCAACGACAATAAACATAACCTATACTCATAGTAATTAGCAGAGTGATGATGTTTTATTGAAATTCTTTTAATGTTACAAAAATCAAATGACAGAAAGGAATTTATAAGCAGTTTGTCATTCAGATATGGGAATTTCAATGGAAGAATCAAAAAATAATTTGCTTGAAAAACAAGCATTGAAACGAAAGGAAAGGTTGCTTCTGTTAAAAAGGAAACGCTCAGAAACTGATAAAACCGAGAACCAAGAAGAAGGAAGTTTACCAAAGTATGTGTTTATTGTTGTTTTTACCGCGATTTTCACTGCCATTTTGATTTTATGAATAATAAAAATTAATACATAAGGCACAGTTTTTTTGCAAACAAACGACCAAGCTTTGGTATTTTGGTGAATTTACAATATTAATTAACTATTGATTGTATTTACTCGCAAGAACAAATCAATTTATGTTGGTAAAATACTTTTTTACCATTTCACTACATTTAACATTATTTTGAAAGTCATTTGGAAAATAAAACTTAGGCTGTAAAAGTAAAATTTACATATATTTTGTAAATAAGATTATATTTCTAAATTATTAGTTTAAAAATCCATATCTTTTTCAGACCTATATTTAGAAGCTACAAACCTGATGACGATTCATTAAAAGACAGTGCATTGCCGAATTCCGAACCAGTAAACGTTGAAAGTGAAGTCAAAGATCAGTTAGAAGCAGCTAAAGCGAAGGATATAATAGATGAATTGGATATCACAAATTTAGCTCCTAGAAAACCAGATTGGGATCTAAAGCGGGATGTTGCTAAAAAATTAGAAAAATTAGAGAGACGAACTCAAAAAGCGATTGGAGAATTGATAAGGGATAGGTTGAAGGAAAGACAAGATTTAGCAACAATTGCAACAGACACTCCCACAAACACTGGTTAATTCTAAACCATTATGTCCACATTACATTATATAACATGTCATTTATTTGAATATATCTATAGTTTCATTGATGATTTATTGTATTTCAAGAGGTACATTGCAAAAATAAATTGTTGTAATCATTTCAATGAATTTTGTGATGTACAAGATTTCTTTCAAAATATTTTTATATTTTACAATTAAGTTTTAATAAATAAAATTGTACAAACTTAAGTAAATTCATAATACTCTAAGGTTAAAATGTAAAAAAAGTAAATATCAGGGCATGTGTATTGAACAAAGGAGAGCTTGATTGATGTAATTAATACTATAATTTAAATATAACTCAAGTCCAAAAGGAAATTAAAATGATTAAATGTAATATTATGGAAAAAGTATGGCTTGATGCAGAATTTTTCCCTCCTTGTAATAATTGATCTATTGGAGGTAAAATTCCTTGATTCATCCGAATTATTCTTCCATGTAAAGGTTGAACTGGTCTAAAATTATGGGACATTAACCCATGTTCATTCTTCAAATGTCGGAAGACTTCAATCTAAAATAATGTTAACAAACACAAATCTTTTATGTACTTTGAAAATTCTTTTGTGATTTTTCATTTAATTTACCTGTGTATGTGCCATAGGAATCGTGTTTTTAAATTCTATCCAAGTTACCACTTCCGAACAGGGAGGGGTTGTTAGGGAACCACCATAAGTATAGTATATGGATCGATTCAGAACTAGTAAGTTGTCTAGTGGGGTAAACTTTAGTATACTAGTAGAGGTGTTAGCATTTTGAACTTTCCCCATTGCATTGATCAGACCTTTGTAATTTTCATTAGACTTTGGTGAATTCTGAAAAAAAAATTAAATAAGTTTCCATTATGTTGTCTTGACCCTCCATTTATACTTCATATATTTAAATCTTGAGGATTTGGGTCCAATAATACGCGTTTAAACCTTCATATTTAATTCAACGTTTCGCCACTTTATTATTTTGCTTTTTCACGATTTTGTAAATTAAAAATGTGTTTGTGTATGTGATCTATGTTAAACATTTTTAATTAAAAAAATTTTTGGAAAAGCCCAATAACAATGTGGCCTAAAGTCGAAATAAAATGGTAATTATGAAGATTTAAAGGCGTATTATTGGACCCAAATCTCAAGATTTAAATAAATGAAAAATAAAATAAATTAAACATATTTATTATTGAAATAAATTATTTGACGAGAATACAAAATTTAATCTCTTAAATTTTTGAATATAAATGAGGGTCTCTAATTTTTTTAGTTATTACATTTAAATTGCATCATTTTTATTATTCGTTATGTCTGTAATATGGTACTTTATTTCTTATATTAAGATTTACATAAAGTTAATGTTACCTTTTTTGAAAAAAATGACTACTAATTCTTTATATTAAAGACATTAAAGTTGTTTAAACCCTTAATTCTTATACAAATAAAAAGTTATAAAAATAATTAAGATACCGACGTTACCGTTACGAATTTCATTGTGTAGAAAAATTAAAATTTAATAGTAATTACAAGGACTTATATTAAGTTCTGATTATTAACTTTTACTGAATTCGGGTCTTTATAATAACTCCCATTATACAGCGTGATTCAAAACTATAACTTTCGCATAAATTATTTTAAAATTTCAGTTAATGCAATATGGACAGATATTAACTTTATGTAATTCAAGTGATAATAATGGAGTAAAAAGTAAATAAAGCTGATGG
Source organism: Quadriops clusia (assembly GCA_033557875.1). Classification (NCBI taxonomy): domain Eukaryota; kingdom Metazoa; phylum Arthropoda; class Insecta; order Coleoptera; family Hydrophilidae; genus Quadriops; species Quadriops clusia. The sequence goes on along the minus strand of JAWQRP010002557.1, from coordinate 10,504 downwards.
AATATTATTTTGGGAAAAATGATTACACCTTTTTTTTAAATATGTATATACATATATACAGGGTGTTCAGGTGAATATGGAACGTAAAAAGTCCGGCGTTGTTTGATCTATAAAGAGGCGACGAAAGCGCGCCAAAGAAGCGGCAGTTTTTACGTATTCATTTGAACACCCTGTATAATATTCATATTATTAAAAAGGAAGAAAAAACATTTTGACGCGAAGAGAATGTTCAAGGTAATGTTTTTGTTCGAAATGAATTGAATATATTTATCTATTTTTTTAGATGGGTATTCTGTTTTTCATGCTTATTAACAATGCGGTAATTTCCTATTAGGTGTTTCGAGTCTTGACCAGAAAACCACTTTTATATAGTGAATTGAAATAGGTTGCCCAGATATTTGCCGTACATATTTTGTTTAAGAACAAAAAATAAATAATTCCTTAAGTAGATAATTTTAAAATTGAAATTCTTCAAATACATTTACGTGTATACATTAGTAGTTTAGAAAACGATCCACACAACAATCAACTTACTCATTTTTTTGATAAAAAACGATCCTCATGCGAATTAGTGTAAAAATAAAGTTTACTTGGCAAACTTACAGAATATAAAAATGATAATACAGCTAAGCCATCAGGATGGTCTGTCGCTTCTTCTATAGAACCGTATGCGCTTCTATAAAATACGATGTGAAGCTCCATTGGATAACTTGAAAAAATTATAATTAAAATTTAATAAAGCAGAAAACTTTAACTTCTAGCACACGCTCTCTCACCTGTTGTTATTTATCTTATTTTCCGAACCCTCATTATCGTTACTGCCCCAGTGAAAATGCAGTTGAACAAATTCATATTTACCGACTAACGGACCTCCAGATATCTGCGGTTTCTTGTTTGTTTTTATTGAAATCTGAACTGAAAAGCAGTAATTGTCTAATTTATTAGCATCGCTGTTACCTTTACTTTTTTCTTCAAGCGATGTAGTTCACTTCAGACGTGACTGAATTACAAATGTTTTGTTATACAAGAAGTCAATAACGCGTTCTATTTAGTTTTTACTTAATTAAACGCAAATTGCTACCTCAGATCCATACCTGTATGGCCGTTGTTTCTCAAGTCTGCCAGTTCTGCTGATTCATTAAAGTTCTCGAAGACGATAGGATATAGATTTACCATTTCAACATTATGCTCTTCTATATCAATCGGGCTTTGGTGTTTGCCTACGCATTGATGATATTTTTCGCCCCAATGTTTAGGCCCTAAAATAAATTATTTCCACTATTGGTGACGAGCAAACATCAATCATGCGTCAGTTAATAATAAAAGAAGTAAAAGTAGAGGTTTGTGGTTTGTTAACAATTTATAAGCAAAAGCACAGTATTCTAAATCGATCGAGAATATTGTTTACCTGAAATAATTATTGTTTCGAATTGTATACAACGGTCGAAGTTTATGCAAAAACTATTCCGTCCCAAGAATTTAAAATGAAATCGATTTTTTATGATTAAGAACAAATTTATTGGAAAACAACATTAAAATTTTATTATTACGTACATAAATCATATACCGAGCTCTATTCATTTTACTATAATATAAACTTGATGAGAATGTCAGGATGAATAGAAAACTAAATTAGGTCGATTTTTTTATTACTAAAATCAGTACCATTTAAAAAATGCAATATAGACGTATTAAATTATATTTAAACAGTTTTAGCGTGCTTTTTGTGGTCGAACAATACTACCTATATGTCTGTGTATATAGAAGAAAATTGTGTTTTAAATTTAACATAAAAGTTACAAAGCAAACAGAATAAAGTTTTTATATGTATTATATTATTATTGAATTATCCACTCGTTGACGTCAAATTATGGTTAAATTCAATGGAAAATTATAACGTGAGCGTTAAATGTTACTTCACTAAATGTAAGTAGATAACAATAGTATGATAATTGCATCGGACGCGTAATGACTATATGCACATAACTTGCATTTTGGAGCAAAATCGGCGGATAGATAATCATGTTAGGTTTCATACTTTCTAACAAACCTTTTATAAAACTATCAGGGCGAAAACTTCACTCTTCCTAAAGGGCTATCTTCAAATTGATGAATAATTAGACATTACTTTATATGAAAATTAAAAATTTATTATTTCTTAGACCAAACCAGTTGTTGTGAGAAGTAATACATACTTACAGAAGTTTATATTTTTATAATTTGCATAATGATTAGTTTGAATGCGGGTTGCGGTAAGAAATTATTCCTAATATGTAACAACACAATTAAATTGTCGTTATATATTCCAATTCCATTTTAAAAGCAAGCAAGTGCATAGTTGATCATATAAACATTTTTAATTTTAACAAAATTAACTACTTGCGTGTCAATTTATTCGTTGAAACTAAACGTTTTTAAAACTGCAAACCAATTTATAACTGGTTCTGCAAAATATATTCTTAATTTTATGAGTAGGAACAAAAAATATATAATTGATGCAATTAATCGTCCAACCCATAAAGTATTGTATCTATTTCCTGTCCGTTTAAAATGGTGCGGTATCCTGTTTGAATGGTCATGGAATACATTGTTTGAACTTTTGGAATCGCACATGTGCCTTGCTGATATTTTATATATTTTTATATATTTTATACTCGTATACGAGTGAAATTGCTAAATTGCATTATTAGGGCGAATAGGAAATATATTTTTTTTAAAACATACCTTCTGATCCGTCGTATCCAAAATCTTGTGCACAAACTGCAACATAATAATTAATAATTAAATGATGAGACATTGTTGCTTTGAATTTTAATATTTCCAATAGCACATTAACTATATAAAAAAAATTATTTAACCATTTAGCAATTTTTTTTAATCTCTACTTATCACGTGAAAGCCGTTCAATTTGTCTGAAAAAACATATTATTTATTCTGGTTGTTTACTAAAATTATGAAGTTGTGCTACCACAAACGGAATTACCATAAGAATTTACTATTGAAATGATGGTGAAGTTACGGCAATTTAACTTTTAAATCAAAACAAACAAAAACTGAACAAAACCGCATATTTTTGTATCATTATCCATAAAATTGCAGAAATAACGTGAGAAACGCAAGACCGGCATGGTTTTATTGTTAAAAGGTAAAACTTCTATGTAAGATTTGCCACGGTTAGAAAATTATTTAAAATTGGAAACGTACCTGAATATAATAGTGAGAACACAACAATTACATTCCCAATGCGTCTCTTGATGTTGCACATTATTATTGCACTATGCCAATGTGTTAATTAATTGCTACTTGTTACTAAATCGGTAGTTGTGAAGATACTAAAGTGTTAGCCGCGGCTCCGGTTGTTTTAATGGTACATCGCAACGTACGTCCACCTGTTGCACTACTTATATCAGCTATTTAGTAAGACTAATAAACAAAATAGGTCTTCAAATTGTCTTGTAAGTTAAACGTTATGACGCTATTTTTCTTGACTTCTTAAAAAAAATATTTTAAGTATTTTTCTTAAGTTACGAAAATTTTTTGATGCATTATACTACAAAAGTTTTGTATCATTTTATATTCAAGTCAAGTGAAGATCTATCGTTGCTGATTTTCGATAATTTTATCTACTACTGTATTGTACTTATGTAAAATTATTTGTGATTTCTGTATTTTGCATTGCTATTTTGTGCTGCTTATTTTTTTTGTAATTATTACTTCCTTACTACAATGAATAAATGAATTATTATGATTATTACGAAAATTTGTTTTTGTTATTTTTTACCATAATATAAGTTCGATCAATTGCTCCAATAACTACCAAAGTGAGTACAAGTCCTGGAATTCAATTCAAAAATCCATGGAAGTTTAAGTAAAGGCATATAGTGCTTCCAATTTGGCACATGACTAAATAACTTTTCATTATGCAGTAAAGTAAAACTGTACTACAAAGTCATAAAAATGAAGAGTTATGATCCTTTGTTAATATTGACATTTCCTCATTAGAAAAGTATTCGAATTTTAAATGCTTAGGTATAAAAATGTTTCAGATTTGATAACAATATTATTTTCTACATACTTGCAAATGTTTGGAGTTTATTTTTAAGTCGATGTTTATATGTACTTGTATGTATTAATAAATCATGTCTTCTTATCCCCGAAAAATCTTGAAAGAAGCAATTTACTATTTTAAAATAATGAACTGACCACATACCTTATCATGAGGTTGGCCACAGTAAAAAATTATCAATAGTCATGTCATATCAAACAGTTTTACACAAAAACTAATTTTAGCTTCAGTTTTAATAAGATGGCATTCATTGAGGGATTCATATTCAGCCTACGAGACCTAAAGAAGCTAATTTTATATCCAATTTAAACAAATAAATATGTTAAATTGCAAAGTATGTCGTTGATTTTTTTCTTAAATTACGTAAAATTGTCAGCAAATAACCATAATTTATTTACGGATATTGCATAAGAACAATGCTATGCCTAATGACAAAAGATTCTATCAATTAATATTCACGTGAGATATTTGTGGGTAGATAATTGTTAAAATTGGGATCAGTGGAGCGATTCAACTTTAAGCGTTTTGTCTTTTAAGGTTTGAAGCTTATACCACATATATGTGCTTATACCTTCATGCCTGAAACAGAATAAGACGCAAATAGAGCAATGCCAAACACATCAAATTGTTCTTTTAATAGGTTTAACTGTTTTAATTGGTACCTAAACACGGCAGCGACGCCTGTTATTTTATAAGTTTCTTGGCCCTAGATTTCTTGGATAATTTCAAATCCGCCGAAAAGTAGATTATATATTTTACTAATAAAAGTTTTAATATCAACTGATTTGTTTTTCAACAATATGGAAAGAAAACTCAAGTATATAAATAAAGTAATGATGTGTTAAAGATAAGAGATTTTATTTCCATATTTCCTAAATTATTTTTATTGAAAGTATTAACTAAAATTTAATTTAGGAATATGGTTTAACAATGTTTTTCATAAAGTGTGTATAAAATACGGTGTTATCAGTAATACTTTTCCGTAAATGTCTATACAAAATTTACCTTTCTGTGTTTATTTCTTTTATTAAATAAAAGAACACTCCCAAACTTTCCTTATAAGATAAAATTTCCCACATTTCCTGGAATGTTTTCATATCTGTATTAACAGTATACAAACGTTCTTTTTCTCAAGTATTGTAGCATATTTCGTATATGTATCCGGTTCACAGCTAATTGACTAATTTAGCTACTCTTTCTAGCCATTTCTTCAAAGATATTTTATATCTATTATTTTGTAATATTCATTAATATGTATTCCAATGAATGAAACCGACTACTAGATACTTTACTATCGCGAAACTATGGATTTATAAAAAGAAACCTACCTATTATGTTTTATCTTTAAAGTTTTAATGAGGTATCATATTCTAATATTTAGTTAGTAATAATAATATTAGATTCAGAAAGAAATTTTCGCTAGGTACTCTTTACGTACTACTCGTACTAATCTCAACCGTATTCTCTTTAAATAAACGTTTTCTATCGTTAATTTTTAACGATATCTTTAATGTTGTGCTAATTCACTTCAGTGCATATATTTTTTTTGTGATTCAATTAATTTACTAAAATTTCTAAGAGAATTTGAATTTTGAATAATATCAACATCTTTCGAAAAAAATACATGTTTCGTAAAGCACAATTAAACTGTAGGAATGAATTAGTGATATAGAATCTTTGATTAGTAAACAATAGTTAATCCTATATCATTCTTTTTATATAAGGTATGTATCGCATTAGAGCAGTTAAAATGAATTAAAAAATAATGCAAAGGAGAATTAGCGAGTATCGTTACAGAGAGAAAATTGTATTGTTTGTTATTTCAGTTTGTAATGTGGTGTATTTATTTAGAGTATGTAATTATTGTGGTTGTATGTACTTATATCTAGTTCCATATTTTTAAATAAAAATTACTTGAAACATTAAATTGTTTAAAAATTACATCAATTGTGATGAATTGCACTTTTTTACAAAGGTATGAATTTAATTACTATGTTGTAAATTGAAAATACTAAAGTTTAGACAATTTATTAATTTATTTATTCTCAACATCAAAGAAATACGTTTACAAATATTACAGTAGCCACTGGAAACTACGCAATTCATTTTCTGCTGTTTTATTTACAAAATCAGTACCAGGTATTTACGGTATTTATTTTTGCGGACGTTTGCTTAAAAACGAATATAGGTAGTATAATCAAAGGAAAAATTGGCACACTATCTTGCTTCTTTCTTGCATTTTTAGGAATGGTCATAAGAAACTAAAGGCCAGTGATTATAAATTTTAATGACATGTTTTCCTTGTCTTCTAAAATTTGTAGTTTTGAAAGACTCAATTTTTTTCGAGAGTATGCTTTAATTATAAGTACAGTATGGATGCTGTTTCTTGGACCATTTTTCTTTAATGAAGTGGCAGAATCTTGGGCAAAAGGTCCGAATAAAACACTGAAAGACCAAGAGAATAAACCATGAACAATTTTCATATTAAGTATCCTTTTGTAATGAAAGATCCAACTGATTTGTTAAAGAGAAATAAAAAATTTCTTCTTCGATATTTCCACCAAAGAAGTATGCTTTTTTATTTGCACGATCGAATCAAATCGTTTACATAGTTAATCTTCAGCCCTTATTTTTTTGCTCTATCAGACAGTACTTAGAAATTTGTGATTTACTTCATTTGTTAACATAAATGCCACATTACTGTTCTATTCTCCTATTAGTGTCAAAATAGAACTTGAGTTCTTTTATCTAAGGGAGGACCATTTCGGAATGATATGATAAGGACGTTATGCAATGATATCCTCCCCGATACGCTTTTACCCAACAATGCAATGTTTCAATAACCTTTGGTATTGGACAAATAGTGTACAGCCTATTGCAACTGAAATGAGAATTTCCTACGACTAGAGCACCTGATGAAGAGTTGTGTAAATGAGTTGAAACTGTACTACCCTTCAAAATAAATGGAATAGCAAGACTATAGGTTTTTATTCCAACCCAAAGAACAATATCAATATAAGTGTAAAAAGTGTGGACTATCGTATACTCATAATTTATTAAAAAAAATAAACAGTAAATTGATATGGAGTCGGGGATTTTTTTCTCATTTGTAAAGTAGGCAGATTGATATTAATCGTCAAATAAGACATCGTTTTATTACCATAAATTAACGACTCAATTAAATATTTTCTCGCAATATTGGTATCGTTTTACACGAATTTACTTTGGGAATTAGAGTATCTATTAAAAATTCCATGTAAATTATAAGTTTTTAAAAGTGATGTGCGCTTGTGCAAAAACTATGAGTCATATAGAAAAAAATAATGGGTAAATTTTTAAGTACTTTATGCACTGAAAAGTTCACTATTCAAAGCTATTAAATAAACCCGATATAGTTGTTTCAAAAACCCATATAATGAATAATAATTGCTTGCGCATGCGTCGATATTGTGCAACAATATTTATATCGATATACGCAGAATTAGTATTGGAAAAAGGAATTTGAAAATAAATTCATCATTATGGTTATTACAATTTTTCTTGGATTTTTTGAGCCCTTTTTGCGTAAAGTAAATCCTAAAATTATATCATTGATAATACCGCTGTAACTTAAGTGGGCTGTCTTAGTTGGATCACGCTATTTATTTAAAATACATATTGAACCACAAGCCTAAGTGCGCATTTGTGATTTCTTGTCGCGGAATTCTTTGTTGCAAATATGAAACAAAGATTCCATGCATCTGCGACATAAAACTCACTGCACCTAAAAAAACATCAACAAATTCAATTTCTAGGACATACAGACAATGGTGAAAGTGCACGTATTTGCGATTGCTTCTATATTATATTCTATCCTGGATGGAAAATACATAATGTTGGACGACTAGTCTGTTGATAAGCCCTTTCAAAATGATTTACAGGTTGAATTTTTAATATCATATAGATTATAAATTGGGATGAATTGTTTGATATTTTTTTGTGACAATAGTTGACCCAAGAGAGTCAGAGTAATCAAAGTTGCAAGTTACTCTGTAGAAACATTTTTACAGTACAATTTTCAATAATTGAAATCATATTTAATTTTAATAGTAATATATCTATACCTTTCAAGATCATTATGAAGCCAGTATAATTACATAAACATTTATTACGAGATAATAAGCAGGTGATAGATACAAAATATTTTACAGACATATATTCTACGATATTTTAACACAACTTTTAAAAAGATGTTTAATTGGTTTATCAGCTAATTGTAGAATTTTCTGGAAAACAAAAATCACAATGCATCTACTCTCAGGGACAAACATCAAGATATGCAGTAATTTTTTGAGCAGTGTCTTTTTTGTGTACTTGATGTGCAGACCAAAACATATTACAGCTGTTTATAAAAATTGATCTGTGCTTACATTTAATACTTCTTTTAACATTGCATTTATTACGAACCTGGCGGTACATTAAACGGAAACAGTCATGAAAATAAAACTAATAAAATGGAATAAATCAGTATATTTATTTCTTAGAAAAATATATATCAAAGTAACAATTATTTTACAAAATAAATGCATACAAAGACAGATATAGACATACCTTGAAGAATAAGTGGAAATTTAAAGTTTGTATATACCAACATTTCAATTTCCTACTTATTGTTTAACATTTCTACTTAACTCTATCATATCTGCAGAGTAACAATTAATCCTTTTTAGTAACTAATATAACTTTTTAAATTAAATTTCATTTCATTTTTAATAAAAAATTTCTTAGTTCACTATTGTCGCTCAACGGTAAAGTTGTAGTAGTTACATAATCCATTAAAGTATGTGTTAAAATAAAATCATAATTCAATACATGAGAGTGATTTCAAAATAACATTCACTTTTTCAAAACAAGGAAAATGCATATATAAAAACTTCAAAAGATGATTCCCAAAATGATACCAAGAAATAATTCCCAAGGCAGAAATTAATGCTCTTTAAAACTGGCTTTCATGGAATTAAATTGAATCATTTGTGTAAATTGTCTAGGATTGCATCCTAGAGTAACTAAGTATTAGCTGTGGTATTAGCATAGATATACCTGTGTATTAGTACAACAATTTATATAACATATTGTTATAGTTAACAACTGTTTCATAAAAATACCTTCCATTTTTAATAATACATATAAAATCCAAAGTTTTTCCCTGTGTAAATAATCCCTTAATATCCCAATTCACTTCTGAAATTATTATCTTTGAAAGAGGCGGACCTAATAAAAATATTGAAGCTTATAAACATCAACTTTGAATTTTTATAATTTAGAACTCGGTTTTAGGGTGGTTTCAACAACTTCAAAAGCCACTCCATTTTTGTTAAGATGTTCAATAAGGGATGTTTTAGCAAAGGCTGCCGCTGGGGGATAAACGCCGCCCCTAAAATTATACGATAACATTGTTTAATCTACATAAATCAAGTAAAATTACAGGAGAAACTAACCTGCTTGGCATTTTATTAGCTTCTGTAAGAATCATCAGCCCTGACAATACAAGTGCAGCGCAAGTTGCTCCATACCCTGGGTTAGCACCACTAACTTTACATAATATGGCTTTATCCATTGGTGTCTTATATTCATCGGTGGCATTTGTGAGTTTTTCAGACCATCCTTGACCAAAGAGCAATATCTCAAAATTTGCTTTGGTTATCGTTTCTTCAGATGGCTCTTCATGTGAAAACATTCCACAAGAGAAAAATTTGGGGTACTAAAATGCAAATATTTCTTTAGCAATGTGAATAAATAATATAAATATAACATTTTCTTTGGCAATGAATCTTGGGTTCAAGATACTTACATTCAAAAGTAGTTTCCTTCCAAATTCAAATGAGGAAAGGATTTTGAAAAATGCCCCAAATATGCACGAAAGTACTATAAGGACTATGGAATTCAAAGAGAGATAGCATTGAATTTGTACAGGGCGTTTCTTATCGTTATCATAAAAATGACGTTGAGATCTCATAGCCACTGAACGATCTGAACCCAAAAATGGCAAACACCAACCATTTGTAACATCACTTTTGTGAATTGGTGGCCTGAAAGTACATATATTGGTAAAAACAAGGTAGAAATTTCCGTGAATACTACTTTTCTTATGGGCGGTAATATATAAAGGTTTTGTACAATTAAATCTTATACAGGGTGGTCCAGATAAGGCGGCCCACTTAAATTACAGCGTTATTAACAAAGTTAGAACAATAAAACTTGCAGGATTTACTCAGCACCTAAAGAGCTCCAAAAAACGCTAGTAGTGTTTTGTTTTGCCGCGCATAGTTTTCGCGCAAGCGCACTTGGATCCATAAAAGTGATGATGAAGATGAATTTTTTTTTACATATTTTAAATCGTCAAGTAATTCTGCATACAATGGTATAAACATTTCTGCAAAAAAATGGCGGATGGCCGAA